>OY804524.1:5229391-5510540 GCA_963680855.1 Lepeophtheirus nordmannii
GTAACCGTGTGTTACCAGTTGGCTAAAAGGGTTAAGGGCAGCAATAAATGTTATTGTTTTTTGAAGAAACACCGGGTTTTTTCCCCTGAATAAATTGACTCACAAATATGCCTTTAAGAAAGAAGGTTCAGATGCATAAAACAAACGTAATAATTCATGTCACAATAATATATTCCAATGATTTTTTTTTAATTATGTCGATTTATAATATATATATATATATATATATATATATATGAATTATCATTTGCACAATTGGCACTTGGGATGGGGCATGTCCCTCTCTGATTTTCTGTACTCCTGATTCGTTCCTTTCCTAGATTTACTGCATTTTTGAAACCATCTACAAATATAAATAACAGTCTCCTTCAATTAAATAACAATATATTAATATTAGTTCTCTTAATCAACAATCTTAGTGCGGACGACAGGAGATACCAACTGAAAATAATGATAGTACCTCTGACCATTCGTCAGTCTATTTATTATTGTAGTACACGTGGATTTAATTGTAACTCTAAATTAATCTTGTTCAGTAGTGAAAAAGTATGTCTACTCTGTATGTAGTAAATAAAATATAGTTCAATAATTGCAGAAACTTGTGAAATTGGCTAATTCTTGAGTCAGTTTAAGGGTTGTTTTTTTTTCTTTATCTTTTATATGAAAGGTTGAGAGAATATATGAATAGTCCCATTCTACATAATTCCCATAGATACATAATTTGTAGTCTAATATAACTATCTACATAAACTATACTCATTTCAGGGCGTCTTCAATGTCCTTGTGATGGGAGTTCCTAGGCACGTAGAAATGTTGAGTAAGTTATAAAGTCAAGTTCTAAGTGAACAAATATTTATATCTTTAAAGAGGTAAAAGTATTTTTTTTTTTCTTTTTCCTTTTCGGTATTGTGAAGTTGATGTTATTATTGTTTTTTTTTTTTAAAAAAAGTTTTTATCTTACATAAAAAATATATATATATATATATATATTTGTTTCTCTCAAAAATCACTTTTCAACTTTGACAAATATAATTTTGTTTTTCTCTGTTAACTTTTTTTATAGAGTTCTTATCTATGCTTTTTTTTTGTGCTTATCGATGAATGATAAGTTTTTTCTAATACTTCTATCAAAAAAAAAAAAAAAAAAAAGTATTAATTCGAAGTTAAAAACCTGACTATACAAACATACATACTTATATGCATTTAGATATGTATATATGTATATACATACATATACATTTATAATTAACTTTGTTGCAGTTAATTTGTTTGATTTTTTTTCTCTTTTACAACAACTGATGTTGCTACCATATCTAAATAAATAAAAAGTTTCATTCCATGCATATACTTTGAAAAAAAAAAAAAAAAAAAAATTGCGTGTACATAAATTGGTGATAGTAGTAGTATTAGTGTACACATATTTGGTGCATAGGGTTATTGCTTGAATGAATTTGTCTGCTCGTCGTGTTTGTTGTATTGAAAGTTAATTCAAGTGGTGTTGACATTTTCTTTATTCAAGTTTCTTTGATTTTTTTTTTTTAAAAGACATAGGATATCATAAATATCACATATAAAGACATATTTATTTATATAAATTTTCTCAGTCAACAATCTATTTAAAATAAAAGAAATTATATTTATATTATATATCATATTTTGAGACTTGAGGAGTCTCAACATGTCTTAAAAATGTCAATTACTTTTTCTTCATTCATTCATTTTTTTTGTACTCTAATCAATAAAATGATTTTGCTTCACCTATAATTATCAAAACAATGCAATCTAATTAATTAAATGACTTAGAACTCTGTTATCAATTTCATATGTACATAATTGTAAAGTTGTTGAACTCTATGAAGTTATGTCCCCATTTGAACGATTTATAAATTACAGGCTTTCAGTTTTTTTTTTAGATACCCAAGGGGTTCCATGCCCGAAAATCCTTTTTAAACTTGATAATTCATGATTCCTATCGGATTTTTACTCAAAACCTTTTTTTTTTAAAACACGACGGTTTAAAATAATTATTTTGGTATTCTTCAAGAGGGCACCTCATTGATCTCATTCTATTCATGTCAAATCTGTAAGAAACTACATAACATAACATGAATTTTTATTATTTTGTTGTGTAGATTAATGTACCAATTATTTTTTTTTATCATTTAGAGGTCGATAAACGCCTTTAAAATTAATACACAGATCTGTTAATAGAATCGAAATAAGCAAGTTTCTAATTAGTTGTGCTTAAGCACTTTGAAGAAATATAAAACACAGTCCTATCAGTACTGCATAAGCTACGGTCCATTATAAGTGATGACTCATGAATACACTTAATCCTAAGTCCTGACTCAATTTATTAATTTTCAAGTAATAGATTAATATTCTCAAATCCTCTTTGATTTATTAAATATACTAATTCGTTGTTCATTTAAGAGTTAAACGTTATTAATTGATTAAGTGTTCAGTTTGTATATATATATATATCTAAGGCCTTATTCATCCCTTTAGAAAGTTTGTATTCTTGAGCAACAAATATACACATAAATCACGAATAAAATTTTTAATTTGAATGTGCAACATAAATATATATAGAGTACAGGGAATTATTTTTACAAAAATACAAACATGGTAAAGTACATAAATTGATAAAGAAATGTTATTAAAAAATTTAAGAAGTAAAACAAAACAATTTAAGACTCAAAATAAATTAAACTTTTTGTAAAAAAAAAAAAAAAACACAAAGGGCTTAGTTTTAAGTCTCGGAATTATTAAATGTTGCTCTTTTTCTATTAAAATTGTTTTAATCTTTTAATAAATAAATTTCGTTGTTCCGTTTCTCTGATACGTTGTTGTAATCATTTCAAATCTCAGGAAAAATAAAAAATCCTATAATGGCTTGTAGCACAATCAGTTTAGAGGAAATGGATACGTCTATTTTTTTCATGTTTGTAGAAGTTATTTTCTTTCTATTATGACATATTTCAAATTGTCCAATTCATTATATGTCCAAATCAAAATCACCCGTAAAATACTTTACAGGTTTAATTTCTTATAAAATTAATAGTTACATTATTAATTGACACCCCACTAATAGTAACAAAACTTCAAATTCCATATTTTTGTGTTTGTGTAACATGAAAAACTTTCTTTATATGTAATGCTAAACTCACTTTCGAAATTTTTTCACTAACAACTCTCATCAAGTTCAGAGAATGAACAAGTTCGTGACTAATTTATTTTCCTATTTTGAAATATCAATGCCTGCTTTGTCTATTATTTGGTTATGGTATCACTAATGAGCTGACAAATGATTTATAGGCACTGTATCATGGTTAAAATTGTATCCTCTTTGTGACACTTTTACACTGTTTCGATTGCGTCACAAGTATAAGTTAATTATACGGCATGATTTGATTTTCTGTATCAACGTGTCCGGGGTTGTATTAATTTACCTTATTGATGAGGTAAGTAAATAAAAAATATTAACGCTTAAATTGATCTTACATCTAAAGTATTAACTATGACATGAAATGGATGCTGGAAGTTATAGACTGTTTTGAGCTTTGCAAAAAAAAAAAAAATATCAATATCATATTTACAATAACTACTTATAATATACCAATAACTGACTTTCATAACAACTAACCGAACTCTCTCCCTACAGAGTTGACATTAAGACAAATTAAAGATGTAAAAAAAAAGTGATGAAATACACCAATTATCTTGGGAAGATTTCCTTGTCTACAAAATAACTTCCCCTCGTCTTCTCGTAAAATGTCTCTTTTAAGAGTACATAAATTTAAGTGCAGTACTAATTTGATGACATCACAATATTATTTTTATAGTAAAGTGAATAGTGATATTTTTTTTCCTTATCCATAATTCACACACTCCTTACCGAATTAACAATTTGAATTCATGAAGGCTGCGTAGTAGATTATATACATATAGTAATTAATAATGCTCTCAGCTCCTCTAGCGGACAAAAAAGTTGACTCGTAGCCAAACTAATTAGTACATAAAATGATCACGAGGTCGTCGTCATTTCATTACTTTCTTGAAAAATCTTTAGAACAAATTAAGTCTCCTCCTTTTCTTCAAAGAATTTGTGGAAAGGGAACCATGATCTTCTCCCATTTTTAATTCATTCATATTTTATAGCAGCCATACGAATTCATAATATAATTTGTCCCTTGAATGATGCTTTTTACAAGAAGCATGCAAGCAACAAATATATTCTATTATGAATTTTAACCATTCATTAAGCAATTTTGTATGTTCATATTTAAGGTGATTGATTGAGGAGAGGGGGGGGGGGGGACAGAAATGCATTCATTATATCAAAAAAAAAAAAAAAAGAAGATAATTAATTCTTTTATAATGGCTTTAAGTTTATTTCTTTTCAATACATGGATTATATCATTAATAACCTTGGTTTTTATAATTTCAAATTAAATAAGAGCTCTCTTCTGTATTTGGTTTCCCTTTTTTGTAAGTGTCAAATACAATTAAGAAAAAAAAAAAGCTACAGAATATTTATTATATTATAATTAACAAAAAATATTTAAAATACATGTAAGTTATTAAATGCTTAAAAAAATAATATTTTTAACAGATTTTAATATCATTTATAGAGAGGAAAGTAGGTAGTGACAATCAATTATAAATATATGCTTAATATATTTATATATTGCGGTGAAATGTTTATTTTCCTTCCATGTCAGGTTTTCGTGATAAAAAAGTATTATTTTTTTGAGGTTTTTGTCTACACTCAATTTACATAAAAGTATTTCTGAGCAGTACATTATGAGAATTAAAAAAAAAGAAAAGAAAAAAAGGATCCAAAAGAGTAGTTTTTCCCCTAATTATTGTTCCTGGTGAATATAGTGTGTATAACAGTTATATAGCAAAAAAATAAAATGTTTGTAGGAAAGACATAAAATCATAGTACGAAAATCAAACATGAAAAAAATACTTAAATATGTTAAATGGTTGATAGAAACGATCCTGGAAAAAAAAGGAAGAAAGGAGAAAAGAGTTTTTTTCATTTTATAGCTATTTATACTTCATAGGAATAGACCCTGACTTTTTTACTATTATTCTTAATTTTGCAACTTATGAACAAAAGCTCACAAAGATTTGTTAACATATCTTTTAGATAATTGTCTATATTTTATGGTTCATACCTTTTTTAAAAACATTATGTATGTGAACGTGCGATTTACCCTTCTAAAGAGGCATGAATATAATTTTTGCCAAATAAACGAATAATAATTTACCATATACTGTTACGATTACAGTATTAACCGATCTTTATTTTTTTATTTTCCTTCTCATCTGCGCCATTACTCTTTTATATTATTCAATATTTTGACGTCATAAATACCAAGTGTTGCTGCTAGATGTATATTTAGCATGACATTTCAAGTATCATTATTTTGCCCCAAATCGCACCCTCTAAAGGACTAATTGAAAAAGAATATTAATAATAGAAATTGGTGAGCAATTAATAAATAAGCGTTATTTGCAAGGAACTGCATTTTGCCAAAAAAAAAAAAAAAATCCTAGCATTGTTTCTATGTATCATCTCACATATTTTGTAAGGATTTTTCAATGGGATTGCACTTTTTAAACATTACAGCTTATTTCACCTTCTTCATTCTAACAAAAGGGCTTTCCTTTTTTTTTAATATGCAAAAAAAAAAACAAGCAAGAAAGTGAGAGTTTCCCAAAAGCTATAAATGATGATCTTCATGGCTACAAAATGTTTTTACATTTGCACAAGATGTCACTTTTGAGGTATATATATTATTAGGAATGTAAAAAATATGCAAAATGCCGATTGCGAGATTTTGTGGAGTTGGCTCTTTGAACAGACCTTTTTGTTTTCCAGAGCATTTTTCCTTTATTACAGAGGGAAGAACATCTACAATAGCAAATACAATGTTAGAAAAGGGCTCATGTTTTCGTAATAATTGTTAGTATACGACTTGTAAGCTAAAGATATATAATTTTCTGACATTAATTTCAGTTAATTTTCTGCCTCTCATCTATGGTATACATACATAATGTTATTATTTATTATTGATGTCTTCATTTGTATATGTATATAATGGAGAATAGCAGCTTGGTGCTCAGTAAAACGTCATGACAGTTCAAGCTGCTTCCCTCTCAACATTCATTAAATTGTCAGAGATACCAGATTGATTTTCTCTTTCTTTTTATTTTACACACCCCATTTGCATATTATTTACATTCCTAAATATTATGGTATGCTACTAACACAAATAAAGTAAGTCACTTACTTTTTTTTTCCCACTGACAAAGTATATGTATTCCTCTCGTCCTCAACTCACAAGCAAATCATGCTCCAAGTAGACCATGAAGCCAACTTGTAGCCAGCAAAATATGAAAAAAAGTTGAAAATGTGTCTTACAATGATATTGGAGATACTATTGAAAGATTTTGGAAAAATATCAGTTCCTACCAAGGACGGTTGTTTCCAGGAGGAAAAGCTTGAAGAAATAAGGAATGGAAAATTTGTAATAAAGATTACATTGGAATATTCAGGGTTTTAAAACAAGAATTTCGTATCTAGAGAAATAACTTGTGCAAAATATTTTAAATTAGGCCACTTTGCAAGAAATTGTACCAATGGACTCTTAAAGTGGTTGGATTGCATGGAGATGATTGTAAATCAATTATATCTTGTTTTCCTTCATCTGTAGGACATACTGGCCAAAATTTCACATTAAATATACCAAAAAATTATACTACATTGATGAACTAAATCTTTTTAATATATTCATAATATTAAACGACAACAGTGGTGCTTAAATGTCTTTAAAATATTTGAACCATTTGCCTATAATAAAATGTTTGATTTAAAAGATTTTTTTTGCAGCTTCTTTAAAAAAAATCTTACAACTTATAAATTGAATCATTGATTTAAAATTGTATATACCTAGAATCACAACTCTTTCATGCAAACGACTGTATTGTATATTGGCACAAATAGTTCAAGATATGACTTTATCATTTATTAATGAGGATTTCCTTCATTCCAAACAGGGAAAATAGAACAAAGCCTAGTTTTTGGACACCTTTGACAATACTTAATTAATCCTAGAAAATATCAACAGGAGTCCTAACAAAATAAATCAAACCCTTTTCAAATAAAAAGTTGAGTTAGGAATAAAAATAATTCTTTGACAAGAAAAGAGTTATATTCCTGACATTTCGTGACATATTCAGTCATCCATTGAATCCATTTATGTGAAAAAAGACACTTAATTGAATTATATGCAGATGATTTTATTTTAATGGTAATTTAATTCAAATATTTCTGAATTTTAAAATAAACGTTACAAAAACAGATACTTTTCCAGTGAGGCAGTGATTTCATCTACTTTTTGGGAACAGAATAGGTGAACAATTGCCCACTCTTCTCCAATTGGCAAAAGTTAAAAATTTTGGGGCTCAAAGTTAGTTTCACAATGCTTCAACACGAGGAAAATGGTTGTTTGTACAATACTAAACTGATTGCTCAAATGATATATCTCTCTTACATAACTTGGAGAGTCTCAAGAGGAAAGGAATTATGTTTGTAAGTACTATTTGATTATAGCTACGTGTCTGCTCTGAAGAGATCTCACTCACAATTAAAAGGAGAAATGTTCCTATTGGCTAATATTCTGTGAAGGACTCACAAAAATATATTAACAAGCAACGTGACTAAATCCATTTTAAATTGTATGAGTCATAATGTGATTATGTAACCTGTTTATAAATTTATATCATTCGGATACGTTAACAAATTGCCTTTCTAAGAATTTTAAAGATTCAGAAGAGTTGGAAAATGTTACTACTCAAGGTTTGACCTTAATAAAAACTCAAACTTCAATACATGAAGATCTATCTTCTTTCTTTATAAATGAGTAAAAATTCACCTCTTCCTTTGGTTCTATAGTGTCTAAAGTTTAATATTAAGAGTGCATAAATTGCTCTATGCGAAGCTAATCCGTAAAAAATATAGTAAAACAATTATGGTGAGAGAGATCAAATATGGAAAAAAGTTTGCAGCTTAGTTTCAAATAGCTACAAGCATAATGATAAAATGTACACTACTGTATGTGGCCAAATTTTTAATGACATTATTTGTATCGTACTGCACTGTGTGCTGTTCAAGATTTTATATTTATTAATCAGTACTATATAAAGGAGAAAGAAAAAATGGATCAGCACTGCTTTTGAGAAACTGTAAAGCTTTTATTATAATATCTGCAGCTGCTAAATATGCACTTTTGCTTTAAAAATTATACAACTACAAGAAACATTGTGGAACTACGCTTCTGATTTGGTTCGATATTATCCATCTAATTCGATCTTACTTGCCAAAGTTCTATTATTTTTTTTTTCGGTGTTGAGAAAGTACAAAAGACCCATTAAAAAGATTTATAATTGAAGAGTTATGAATTGAAGTTTATATCTCAGTCGAAGTCATTTTAAATTTTCCTTTAAGATTTAATTGTTTCAATAGTCAATGGTTTGAATTCATAGGTTATTTATATTATTTTATTAGTTACGTCTATTTTTATTTTGTTAATTGTTATTTTCTGATATTTGTCATAGATTTTAGAGGTCATGAAAATAAAATTAATTTGAAACTACAACGTTTATTTTTTTTTTTTTTTTGTAAAACGACAATTTTTATTGGAGTATTAATTTAAGTATTATTTGTATATTTACATAAATAAAGGCTTAGTTGATGAAAAAAAAAGAAAAAGAAGATTATGTCATTTTTCTTATATAACTTTAGAGTACTCTAATCTACGGTAATTATAATTGTTGGGTTGCATGAGTGATTAAAAACTATTTGAGAATATTAATTTTATTCTCTGCGATGTTGAAAAACGTCGAAGGAGCAATATTACTTTTTGGTTTTCTATAACAGGATAAAAAATTTGTAAAGTTATTTATTTCCTTCAAGGGTATATTCGATGGGAAAGCCGCCGTTATAGCCACAAAAACCCTCAATTTAATGCAGTAACCCGTGTAACATATACTTTAGAGACTGAGAAAATATATTAATGTACATATTAAAAAACCTTTTAAATATTGTAAAAACAATGAAAATATATATTACAACGTGTTTTTTTTTTAAAAAGAAAAGTTTAAAAGTAATAATAATTGAAAAATAACAATATTGTGTCAAAAGACATAATTAAAATAGTCTTTTGCGGAATTAATTAAAAGTAAAGTTTTTCATATTTTCTTCCTTTTTTTTTATCCAGTGTCTCATTCCTTAAATGAAGTACAAACTCAGTGGCATCACCAAACAGTCTACAAGAGACATTTTTGACAATTTTCATTGTTTTTAGACGTTTTTAGTGATGAAAATGTCCTATATATTAAATTTTGATAAGTTTCTTATAAAATTTGATATTTTCAGAGAGAACTTGAGTTGTCGACACGTCATATTTTCCATCTATTTCTTTTTTTGAGTTGTCCTCATGTGTTTGCTTACTTTAAAATAAGTTATTAGATAGACGATTTTTATTCACTGTTATGTAAGCAGTACCTTTTGTATATTGAAAAATACTGAAGCACTGCAAAAAGTTAATTGCAGTCTCTGTCTTATTTTTATATATTTTTTTTTGTCCAGAAATGGCTAAACCATGAAAATAAATACTTTTAAATGCACTAATTATGACTCCTTTACAATTTAAAGTTAATAATTATGAGAGTAAAAGTTATGTGTGAAATAGAGTCTACCTGATGTGCGCTATTAATGTATGTCTACATATAAAAGGTAGACAGATAGACACGTTTTAATAACGGTACTCACACTTTCATTCATATCAAACTAAACTTGTGTTTTGAGTGTCTCTCGATACTTTTCAAGTGTTATTTATTACAAAAGAAAACAAAATTTAAGAAAAAACAAGACTCAGGATAAAATAGTTTTTCTCCCCTCTCTCAACTCAAAAAAAATTTTCATATCTTTTTATAAATAACTAAAGAACAATTTACATAACTTTTTCATCGACTTCAATTCATCGATTTGCAAATTCATCGACTTTTTTCTCCCAAATTAGTTTTCACATTAACATCAACCAGATTAAGATATATACAGAAATTTTGTGTATCAAATAGCCAACATTATTATTTTAATTACATATTTGGGAATTATATTTCCAAAAATGTACGACAACCAACTCTGAAACTCTTTCAAAAACCGTAAATTAAATTTATTTTTATTTTTTACGAATTTAACGAAGCAAAAACAATGGTTTAGAAATGGTTTATTAATATCAAATTTAATAAGATTTATAATAATGACCGATAGATGTGAGCTTGACGAATGTAAAGAAGCACTCAAATAGGAAACGACAAATTATAATTAAAAGCTAGTTCATCTAACCAGAGGCAGCAATAGGTATCCACGAATTTACTCTAGGCTCTTGAAAGTATTCATTGGGAGAGAAAAGTCGATGAATTTTTCCATCGATGGATTGACGATCGATGAATTTACCTATCGAAGAATTGACTATCGATAAATTGAGGTCGATGAATTTTTCTAGACCCCATTTTATTATGGACTTGTAACAAAATCTACAAAAAATGTACATAGGCAGGAGTTTTTATACTTTTCTTTTAGAGAGGGATGTTTCCATGACGACTGTCATGGAAATGAACAGATATAAATTAAAATAAAAAACAACAACAACACCAGAGTACCCTCCCTTTTTCCTTTTCTATTCATAAATTTGAATTTTTACCAACAAAATTTGCATCCATTTGATAATGCAATAATGAAAATTAAATTAGATATTTAAATTAAGGGAATAAATATCCTTTATTTATTTATAAAAATTACTAACTTCTAAGGATTCTAGGGCACATTAGATAATAATTTAAGGAGATCTACGAAATGGCATCAATCTAAGGTTGTATTTATATGTAAAATGCCTGGTTTTATAATTAAATATAAGACCTACAAATTATATTATGACTAAAATCCCAAGTCACTCGTACAGAGTAACATATTTATAGCTTATTAATACTATTTCTCAAAATTTATTTTGGATTAAAAAAAAAGAAAAGAAATTCATCGTACTTGACCCTTCTCATTGCTCGAAAAAAAACTTCTTAAAAGGGATGAAGTCAATTAATTTTTTTGTTTGGTAAAACCCCTTTTATCTAACTATGACCAAAGGAAAATAAAATTATAAAATTGTCAAATAGAATTTATATATATATATACTAATATATATGGTATATATAAAAAGTCACATGTGACATTCAAAGATCATACATCTACTTCTTACACCAAGAAAAAAAAAACCTTAAAAACCTTAGCCCCCCCCCCCTCCTTTAAAGAAAATAAATGGATACATTGAAATATAAAAAAAATAAAAATAACAACTTATAAAGCTCTAATACCCATTATTTTTGTTTTACGAAGGTCACAATCTATTTGAAAAAAGTAGCATTTTTTTTTGCTTATACAAGGAGATAATATATTTAGTGGTAGGTATTTTAAGAGAAAGAAAATTGGTTTCATTAAGCTATGATCACAAATTTGTAGATATATATATTATTTTATGACAAATATATTAGAGCTGAATAAAAAAATTGCGATCTTTTATTTAGACACATAGTCACAACGATGTCAAAAGAATAAGTTATTAATTTAGGTTTAATATATATCTACTGTAGAAATCAAATGATTCCAATTTGTATGTATCGAACCTGAAAAGCCTAGTTATTTAAAGTAATTAAATATTATCACAGTGCTTATTTTTTTTTTCACACTCTTGATTTATTTAATTTAAGGCAATCACAAGCCAGTGAAAATTTATATTCTAAGAATTACAAAAAAGTGTATGGAGCTTTTTCATTAGTGAAAAGTTCATTGTACTCACCTCACTGCATGGATAGTTCATTGTGAGGAATGCTCTCCTTGTAAAAACTTCACCACTAGGAGATAGAACAGGTATTTATGCAAAGGTTTTTTAAACAAATCAATTGTGAAGTAATATATTTGAATTTTTTTAGAGGGTTTCTATTATTTTAAATAACATCAATAAATATAAAAAGAAGTTCTTTCCTCAAAGTGAATTGCGTACGGTGAACTTTTTGACGCTGAAAAAATATTGCAGAACCATGGGTGCGCCTGGCAGGAGGAACATGTCTCCTTCTCTTTCCAGGTTTTTAACCACAATTCGTTCCTCTCCCAACTTTACTATGTTTAATAAAACTATAAATAATATTCATAACACATGAAGTTAAATCTATAAAAGGCTTGTTTTTTTTTTGTTTTTTTTTAAATAAAAAACGATCCAGAACGAAAAATAAGTGCAATAGAGCTTATTCTTTGGCTTAAATAAATAATTGAACCATACTGAACAACAATATATTCTGCACATGGCATCGAAAAATGGTAAATGAGCTGTGAAAATGAAAAAAAAATTAAACAAATATATTCGCGTTATACACGGTACTAAAAGATATAAAAATTTTTCTTCATTTGTAGCTTGTTTGAGAGTGTTATGGAGGGAAATTAAAGCAATATATTAAAATAAAATGTTGAAAAATATACTTTGAACTTAGAATATTTAATTTCATAAAAACACCAAAATCTCAATTTAACTCCAAAATTTTAAGGGAACAATATCAAAAAATCATATTTTTTTAATAATTTACAGACTTTTAAATCAATTATCGTCCATGACGGACTTTGCTTTTAGATATTTAATTGCTATTATCATGTTTCAGTGACTAAAGTATAAAAGAAAATGACTTCAAATTCCAAACTTTTGTAATTTTGGTACACCCTAATATATGTATATAAATTAAATTTTTTGTAATGATTCATTTCTCTGTGTTATGAATACTTTTATATTTAGATGTATAGAAAAACAAATTAAAAGTTATATGATTTTAGTAAAATGTATCAAATATCATATATCTTGAAGAACATTGAACTTGTTCCTTCAAGCTTGAGCTATCTGACTCCTATTATATATTTGTATAGCCTAAACAATTATGTTATTTGGATATAAATATCTATTAAAAATACAGAAAAACTATTTTGCTGTCAAGTTTATCCTTATATACTACACTTATCTAATCTTCAAATTAGGTATATGCATACATAAATATTTTGAAATAGAAAAAGACAAAATACAAATTGGGTTGTAAATTTAGATTTATAATCGAATAAGATTCTGATTTATGACTTTTTCAAAAGATAAAAGGCATAGAAATATGAATAATTTATTTCAGATAAAGGACCACAAATATAAAGCAAAAGAAAAAAACAACTTAGTCTTCAATTGTAACGTGCAGCCTCATCATTTCTGTTTTTATTATTGTTATTTGCCAAAATATGATTTTAAATAATAAAGTTATTTATATCATTGCTGTGATATATTAAAAAATAAAAATAAAAAACGATCCACGTTTTAGATTTCTACCTAGCACGCAATATTTGAATGATTTGAGTATTCGAGAAACTCATGGAAAAAAAAAAGAACTTTGGCCACAAATTTCTCTGTAAGAAGTAAATTTTTTTTTCCTATTTTGTAGATTAAAATAAATAGTACAAATATCAATTATAGTAATCATTAATTTATTAAAACACTTCAGTTAAAGATTATTATTTTTCATTTTTAAAATTTGGTTTTATTTTTGTTGGCTCAGGTTGGACTTTTAGAACGTTCGCAAAACGATAACCGTGACTCAATGGTTACAAGCATTTTGATAGAGTTTTGATAACAAAATTACATACAATTAACTATGAAGCCACATGGTATAATGCCTTAATTGTACTTTATTTTTCTTATTCCTTACTTAAATACCAAAATTAGCTTGAAGTTGATTGCTATACAACGAAATGTATCCTACAATCTTGCATACAATTATACCCTACATAATTCCTTTCCATCGTTAACATTACTTTTTAATTAATTTTGTAATTAAATCAAAGGAGTTTTAAATGTGTCATGTCTACATGGATATATTTTTACTCATTAACATTTTTGATTTTTCAATTAAAGAAAATTATTATAAAAAGGTTTTTTAATGCGATGTGGTTTTTCTAATTGCATCCGTCTATTTTAAGTATCAGTAATTATACATATACATATATATATATATATACCTTCATGTAATTCAAACAATTACTGCTCTAGTTAAAAGAAGAAGAGAGATCAAAAGGATTCCCATATTTTACTTCTTGCACATAAATACATACAAGCAAATATATTTGAAAAATAAAGAGGCAATTAAAAGTTGGAAGACAGGGCAATGATAGTGCTCTTGAGTTTCATATATATCTCTCTCTACTCAACTAAATTTTGCTGAGTAATTGTATCTATAAAACTAGTTGGAAGCTTTAAATATGTGATGCTTAATTGGCTTCGTAGGGGCTCAATACCCTCTTTTTTCCATTACTATGGCAAGGCAACTCCTTGTAATGAAACGTATTAAATATTTTCTAAATGCTCTCCAACATTGAACAACATTGGTCTTTTTGATCCCAAAATCAACAAATCACTTCCTCTATGAACGACTTTTCAATTGTAAGTTTGACACTTTTGTTAAAATGAGACAAACATAAAAGGATGTACTGGCCAGGCCACAGATTGATACATCTGTGTCCAATTCGACAATCTTACTATGAACTTCCTTCCTTCTATAGGTTTTTACATTATTCGAGGAAATTTACTTCTCTTCATTCTTCATTTCAGATTCCTCAGAGTCAGTGATTGAGAGTTATTTTTCAAGGAAAGTCACCGTATGAAGACCATTAAGCCCCAATTTCCAATCAACAAATTGATTAGCGTTAAGACCTTGACTTTCTGAATATGCAAGGGTCTCAAAGGAATGATATCTAAGACACAGTTCTCTTAATAGCTTGGACTCTCTTACCGGTTATAAACAATTAAAGAATCATCCCAAGGATAGAAAAACCAAAACAGTTGCTTCGAACTTCATTATAGAAATAGTCATCCTGTTAAAAGGTTTCACACTTGTTCGAATCGAAAATAATTTAATTTTGAATTTCCATCCAAACAGTTTCACATAGACTTTTGACTGTGACCAACTTTTTCTAGGCACATTCCAAAACGAATAAATATTAATTTAATGAGGAATAACATCCTTTACGACATATCTAGGCGTATAAATTTATTTTAGACGATGGATAATCCAAAATAGACATTGCTACAAACAGAAAAACGACCTTGAGTGTAACATAAATTTGTAGATTCATACAAGAATATTATTTTTTGTCTCAATTATTTCTTCATCGACCACAATGATGTTAATATCACAGTATACATTATATTGTTTTGGGTTCCAAATGTAAACTAAAGTCTTTTGTGGGATCCATGACCAAAGATTCATGACAGTGTTCTGTGTATGACTCCTCCGAATGCTCCAATACGGTTACATTACTACTTTTCTAAATGAAAACAACTGATCTGACTCTTTTCAATTATTTAATTTAGTAATAATTCTGTCTCTTTATTAGCCCCAGCCAACAAGTGATACACGTACATATTTTCAATAACTGCTCTTGCAACCTCAGAAAAGGTATCCATTTTAATTTTAAAATTCTAATGAACAGAAGGAGTGAGGAGCGAACAAAGTTCCAAATATCTGACTATTGTGAATTTACTTGACAAGATATTGATCACTGATGAATATTTTGTTGAGTAAGAGAGTGATGATTCGTCACTCACTTCATTTTCAAATATGAATTTCCCTAATAAATAGGAACATGTATCTGATTATACACTTTAAAAATGCCTGCAACCAACGCAATTTTAAAAAAAGCTCTACCTTTAACGTGAGTCAATCAATTTCTATTTAAGCTTTTATCCAATCAACAAGCACGGATTTAAATAATTATTACTCTTCGATTGAACAAGGACGTCAAACACTACTATCAATTTTGAATCACTCCGAGGTGAGGTGTATAGCTAACTTCTGATGTCTTCAAAAGGCTCAATTCCTTTTACGGTACCCTTTTAATAAAACCATTATGAATGGCGGATTCAATAGAATGAGTATATTCTTTTAAGACATTTAAAGCTTCAGAATAGTTACTATAAGGCCCTTGGTAATCCAAATAAACCATACAATGTACATACTTTCTAACAAGGTCTGAGAACTTTGATTCAAACTATCTAATCAACTAGAGAACTCTGAAGATATTTCATTCATGTGAATATTTTATAAAATACAAATATTCGGAATTTAGTGATTGTCCCAAACTAATATCCCATCAATATCTGATACTCATTTATTAGCAAGTGTGCAATCAAAAAGTATTTAATTCGTTCTAAAACATTTCTACACATTCAAGCTACATGTGTAAAATTATTATATGAGTCCATCATCTAAAATTAGTTGTTGGTGAAAAAAGTAATGAAGCTAAAGTGGCGAATATATTTTTTTTAAATTAATAAAATCTTATGTTTCAAGATTTCGAATATTTTCAATTCTTTTTTTTTTTTAATGAATCATAAGGGGAGATCAATAATAAGAGCACACTTTCAAACCCCCAAAAAAAGCATTCTTTCAAACCTCGAAAATTAATTTGAAAATTATTCAGAAAATAATAAAGTCACATGACAAAAATAAATAAAAATGCATAGTTAAATTAAAAACTTACAAAGAAGATATAGAATAACCAAAATATGCAACACAGAAGATATAGTTGGAAGAATACTTCAATCTTTGCTGTAATTAAAAAGCCCTGGGAAGAAGTACTGGAAGAACAAAAAGAATGTAATTTCATTAATATTCAAATGAATGCTTATCAAAGTATGTTTTATATAAAATTTCCAGTACTTCATTATTGACAAAAAAAAAGAAAGAAGAAGTATTTTTACTTATACTTATATTTTGCATACTTTAGCATATTAAACTATGTAATATAATTTTAATGGCATTATTGTTAGAAAATGTATACTCTTAGAACAAATTCTTTAATAATTCGTGGTATTTTGTCTTTGTAAAGGTTGCACTTAAGAAAAAGAAAGAAAAAAATTGTCTATGCCCTTCATTCAGCCATAGAAATTTGTATATAAAGAGAGCTCTGCTTATAAAAGTGTAATAATTTATGCAAATAAATACGGTTATTTAAAGATCTCTTATTCTTTAGTCAACTATATTAAATTTGAAAGAAAATATAAGTTGAATATAATTTATTCAAAATTAAATTTACAAAAAAGGTTTAGCTCAATTAAATTCTTGCTGTATCGTTTATGTTTTAAAATTGGTATAGCTCTAGTGAACATGAAAAAAAAACCATCTCTGATATGGTGATCCTGAGAGAAAACAATTTTCCATACAAAAATTCACAGTGGTCAATCCTTAACTATGAAGAAATCGCCCATCTAAATATGTAAATTTTCATTCAACTTTGAGCAAAAATCCACTAAAATACAAAGACTCACAGTAGAGCTTCTAAAGTAATTACAAAAAAATAGCTCTATCGTGAGTCTTTGATTTCTAGTGGATTTTTGATCGAAAACGAATGAAAATTTACACATTTAGATGGACGATTTCTTCTTAGTTAAGGATTCTTATTGAGCACTTGACATCTCGATTGAAAAATGTGGGTCTCAGCTCTTTAATACATTAGAAGTTATTTAAGTGCAAATGTTTTGGCCGATTTGTGGCTCTACTTCCGTCTCTTGTGTCTCTAGAATCCCTCTTAGGTCAAAACAAAGACAGGAAATGGAATTTGCATTAAAAACAGTAGGGGGTCATTATTTTGTAATGCACAAAATAAGTATCCTTCTATGCTTAAATTGAAGTGGAATTTGGAAAATTGGCCAAAAAGGCTCACAAATTAGGTTTCGATTTCTCGAAAGCCATCGGACTCTCGAAAAAAAAATATAGATTGGAAATCAGTGTGCAAAACTAAATAACTTTTTTAATTACAAAATCATCTGAAATCCTTCTGCACGATATTAAGTCAGTCTATTGCAGTTGTTTTTTAGCATCTCAACAGCGATTCTTTGATTTCTAGCGAATCTTTGCTTGAAATTGGATGAAAATTTACTTATTTAGATGGACGATTTCTTCTTAGTTCATGATTTTTATCTTGAGCACACTCGTGTAATATTCAAGGAATTATTTATGTACAAATCATTTGGCCAACTTTTGTGCCTACTCCCGTCCCCCACGTGCCCAAAAGTCCCTTTAGGTCAAAACAAAGACTCCAAAAGTAGAGTCCGATTTCTCAAAAACCTCAAAAAACTCTTGAAAAAATGAGTTAAAAATTTGAAATCAATGTGGAAAACTGAATAACTTTTATTTAACTTATTCCTTTTAGAGTGTTTGACATTTCAAATTTGTTGACACCTGTGTAATTAGTATACTTGATGATTCTTGTCTGTTGATAACATTTGAGTCTTTAAAATAGGGAAGGAATTAAAAACAGAAATAACAAATATTTTGTACACTCCCAGCAAACATTTTTTTGACCTTACACTCATCTGGATTACACAAATTGTCACATATCTAGTATCTCCCTATGTTAAGAGATGTAAATGAGTATATTTAAAGAGGATCTACTTATCAAATTCAACTTACTTAGACAAATTTCTCATATATATCCATGGTTCTGAATTGTTTTTGACATCATTGAGTAAATGCTATCTTTTATTCATTTTTACATACCCGGAATCCCTCCTTTTCAACAATTCTAATTGTTAGCCATTATTTTTAAGCTCCACCCCCTCCAGGGCAAATGTATTGGGGCATATGCACCCTAGTCTATACGATTCTAAAGAGAATAATTTTCATCTATTTATTTATTTTATTCAAGAAAATTTTAGAAATTGATTCAAAGAATTTTCATGAGCTCTAAGTTTATATTAGCATTTTTTGTTGTTGAAGGATTTTATTAAGCACCTGGTTGAAAATCTCTTTTTGGCCTACAGAGATTAAAGAGTGCTTTACTAAATATCAAATACACTTTTCATGTAAAATTATTTTTTACTTTTTTTTTTGTTAAATTGTAAATTTGTTGTAAATCAAAGATTGTATTATTTTCAAGGGGTGACTTGGTAACAAAAAGTTTCTTCTTTCTTTTTACATATCGTTAAAATACATTCAACCAGATTATTCATCAACATCTACATTAAGCATTTAAACAATAATTAATTTTTTGCAAAAAGATTCTTTTTTGTTTTTCCTTCTACAACTGGTTTAATAAAAACAAAAACAAACTATGATGACGTCTGATTAATTGGTTTTTGTTGTTTTTTGTTTTAAGATGAAAAATATATATTCGCAAAAGAATAAATACAATGTATTTAATGCATGTATTCATATACATCTTTCTATGACACTCATGTAATTATGCAGAAAATTTCATAAATACCCATTGAACAGTTTAACTAAATGTTTCAGTTTTTGCTTTAGCTAGATAGAGTTCAAATTATGTCAATTAATATAATTGTCAAATATAAATCAAAATTATGAGCCGTACGAATTCATTCTTAATTTTCTACTAATGTTCTTTAATTATGACTAGAGAAGTGTATTAATTATCAACCCATACTGGACTTTGATAATGAGGTTCATTAAGTAAGAAAATATTCAAATAAATACCCTGGAGTAATTTAACATCATCAAATTTTGCAGAAGGAAAACCAACAAATTGCTGAATAGGGAATTTAAAAAGTAGTGAAAATAACCCATTTTGACAGACTGGTGATACTGTACAATATGGGGATGAATAAAGTGGAGTATGATGTCATTAATATGATAAATTAATCCCACGCTCTCTTTTATAAGAGAACATTATGGACTTTCAGTTTTGTATATAATATTTAAAATGTCATAAGTCGTCTTTGAAAATTGACCTTTTAAAATTGTCAATTTGATGACGTCATCACTTAAAAGGTATTACTATTATTATAATATTTTTTTTTTTGCGTGACAAAGATTCTCTCATTTTGACATCGATTTAAATTAATGTAAGGAATAAACTCAATACTTTTATTATTTTATCATGAAATTATGAATTGAACTTTGATTGTACAGTATACTATCATTCGGCAGATACAAGTTCATTTTTCTTACTAAATATTTATATATATGCTATTGTTAGAAAGGTTTGTGTCAACAGCGAATTCTCAAATTCACTTTTAGAATAGGATGCCGCCTATGAGTCATTTACAAAGTCTTCTTATCATCAATAGTGTAATGATGAAGAATTAGTGAGTAGTGAGGAATTGTAGGGATTGTCAGTTCTCCAAAAATTCTCTACAAAAACAGTTCTTAACCAAATCAAATTTAATAACTTGCTTTCGTGACTTTATTTACAATACATAATCAAAATAACGCATTTAATAATAGTGCAATACCAAAAGATTACAAATGGAACAGATTTGATGGATCAAAAAGTCAATAGCTATACTGCTTTCACCACAGCAAAAGGACTCAACTGACATTTCAATTAATTTTGAGCTATTGAAGTTTATGTATTTATGCTCTAGCCTCTGAAAGTTATTATAATTATGGACTAAACAAATTGGACAATTTTGCTAAATTTTCTTTTATATATTGGATAAAAACTGAGGAGTAGAAGTAATTTTTTGAGCCAACAATATTCCTATCGTCATGGAGTCAATTTTTGATTGTTTAACTTAAAATCGAAAAACAACAGCTACAGATAATTTTAATCATTATTTATTATTTGTTGATCAGAGGTTATATTTAGAGACTCATCACATTCCTCTCCATCCGTATCAATAATTAATCATATGGATTATAATCTGTTTTGCTCTCTTTTCAGCACTTTTTGTCCCCGTCTGTTTTTTTGTATCATTTAAGTTTGAACCTAAGTGAACCTACGATACGTAGGTTCACTTAGGAGAAGGAGTCAGGTGAATGGAAGCATAATTTTTGCTCACGTAAATGTGTCTAATTACACCTGATGAAGCCTTGCCACATTACATCTCTCTTTAGTATTATAAATCCATATTTAGACATTAGAATACTCAATGCATAAATGAGTTAATATATATCCATTGCATGAGTTAGAAAGTTAAAAATTTAAAAATAACAACCTCCAACATATTTTTCCCTTAGATTGAATCCATTCAATTAAATCTCATTCATAATGTTTTCTACATGACTTTAGAAGGTCATTCTTACCACTTTATTTGAAAATATATGACCTTGATCCTTAGTTGACCACCTTCCCCTAATTTACTTTCCCTACATTCTCCGAAACAAATCAATATGTTGAGCTTTGAAGAGAACAAATGTTGTCAATACGGGAACAAATTTGAATAAAAAAACATGTTTTTTGGTTAAATGACACCCAGTTAGGAGTCATTCATTGTAATAATCTATGTGTATAATTCATCATTTATTATGTCGTAAATGCCGTCTTACCGTATCAAATACCTATGCATTTGAATCCTTTGTACCTATTTAAACAAGTTATAATATTCTCAAATTTCAAATGAATCATACAAATGAACATCTTGGCCCGTGTAGAGTTAAATATAAATTAATTCGGAATGTATATATTTTAGTAGTAGGTTATGACTACATTAACTATCTGACAACATTTAAATAAAAAGATTTCATATCCTTATGAGACACAACATAAGAGCCACTGTGAATAGATCGATTTAAATATTAACTATAAACCACATATTTCATTAAAAAGGTTTATCTATTTAAGAGATTATCATAATTAACACTGATCATCCTCATTTAGAGGTGTATAACTTTATAAAAGAAATACATAAAAACTTATTCATTATCTTTCGAATGTAGGTACCTACGATATTAAAATCCTTATAATATATAGTGTTGATTTATTCATATAAGTAGATTTGACAAATGCATCGGGGTTGGACTTAAGTTCTTTGCATCTATTGTTTATTTATGGAAATATGGGATTAATCAATTAAAGTAAAGAAATTAAGAATCCTTGATAATAAACTCAAATAAGTTTTAATGTAAGAGCCAATTTCTTATTATTTTTGTTGATAGACCTAGGAGCAATATAATTATCAAAATATCTTGGAAGACAAAAGTATATTCAGTAGTTTTACTGTTTATAAGAATGAAATTTGATTAAGGCTTCATAAAATGAATTCATGAATTATTTATTCTCTGGTGAAATGGAAAACGAGTGATAGTGGGTCTAAAAGAAGAAAATAAGGTACTAGGAAGTTCATTACCAGTCTTTGGACCTTGTTTATACCAAAAAAAGAGTATATACATAATCATTTTTGATCTTTATTGCATGAGTCACCAAATACAGAAAATTTGGGAGTACTCGGTTTGAAGAAATGTTTCAAATCGTACCTTGAGTAAGTCTGGTTTTAAAATTAGATATATTCATATATTCAATTTAAATATTGGCGGTTATATGCAACAGCCATGATAAATGAATATTTTGAATTGTAAGGAATTCTCAAAAATAGTACACACATCTTAAAAACTACATTTGGGATCATTATATGATGGTATCACCAATGAATTAAATCAAATTGCAGAAGCTAAAGGAATTCTATTTGTAGCAGGAAAACTGTTTGATAATTTCGAGTTTTGGAAATCTGAATGTCGGAAACAATGTTCGCACCTTAGGAACAAAGCAATTATGTCATTATTTCCTTTATTTTTTAACAAAATGTTATTGATTATCTCGAATTCAGTAGAAGCTTTAAACAGTATTCAAAAGTACTTCAATTTCGGACACGGAAAGACTAAATGTCATGAAAGAAGAAGAACTTCTAAAAAACGCTGCTTAAGACTGAACAAAAGATGTGAATGTACTTTTGCAGAAAATTCAACGAGCTAGTAAGCCCAGGAATCCAAAAAGTATGATAAAACGACTCCTGTAAAGCTGAAGGAGTAGATATTGAAAAAAAAAACTTACTTAGTAAAACAGTGTCAAAAGTTCCACGAAGCCATGACAAAAAGCATAGAAATTAGATACCCGTAAAATACATCTCACAGAACACATTGGCGTTCTGGACGATGACGTATCACTTGATGAACAACAAAATCAGTTATAAAAAGAGTTACAGAGAAAGTAACAGACGATCAAGGAATGATTGAAGAACTGAGATCAACTTAAATGATACAAAAAAACAGACGGGGACAAAAAGTGCTGAAAAGAGAGCAAAACAGATTATAATCCATATGACTAATTATTGATACGGATGGAGAGGAGTGTGATGAGTCTCCAAATATAACCTCTGATCAACAAATAAGAAATAATGATTAAAATTATCTGTAGCCGTTGTTTTTCGATTTTATGTTAAATTGGTTAAATCATCATCATCAAAACAGAAGTTATTTTATTATGTTAATCATTTTGTCTGGGAGTTTAAACAGCATCTCAAATGTCACAAAGAGAGAGAACTAAATTTAGCAGTCTTTTAACTCTCAAGAATATCCTGAAGTGATTTTGGTACAAGGCTTGTAGACGACAACCACTGAAGGATGAAATATTTACTCAAAAAAACTAACACTATTCTAATTTTTATTACACATTTGGGCTTTAGTATTCATAATCATCGAGGATCTACAATGATTATGAAAAAAAAGTAAACAGAAGTCAAGTAATTGATATCCAAAATTGTGGAAACTGCGTATTATCAAAGAGCATTGATTTTCAGATTGTTAATCTCTTATGACAGAACATTACGTAGATACTTATATGTTGTTAGGATTCACTATAGCATAAGAATTAAGTCGGATGAGTTTATATTATTGCATTGATCAATCGGCATACATGATCAGATCTGGCTCTTCAAGTTACAAATCTCCAAATTCACATAGACACAGATATGTCCTCAAGGTTAAACCATATTTTTATTTTTAATCCCTTATGACGCCATGTGTCAACACTGTATCTACAAAAAAAAAAAAAAAAGAAAGAACTTTATATAGTTCACCTTGTCTTCAAAAATTTAAGATGTCTGAGAAGCGTTCTAAGTTTATGTTGTTTCAAATGACGTTAAATGTGATATTTTTAACCCTTTTCACTCCTTTTATTTTCATTAAAGTAGTGAATTTTTTAAAAACTATTTGATACAAGAAAAGACAAAACTGTTTGTGTTAAACCCATTTAAGTCATTTTAAATTTCTAAGACAAAGTACACAATAGTTTTTTTTTTTTTTTTGGTAGATTAATATGTATACAACTGTAATGTGTAAGGATCAGGTTTTTTATTCTTTGACCTTAAGCAAAGACTATTTATCACATCGAGCTTTTTTGTCCACTTGCAACCTCGACAGACAAATGGGAAAGGAAAAATTTGAAAAAACAACTGGTAGCTACCCTTCTGTAATTTCCTTGTTGCCAAATTGTTAATATTTTGCTGAATTTATTATTTAGATATACTAAATATTTATAAATTCTACCAATCACAAACCAATCGTTACTACTTGTAATATATCAAAAACTCAAAAAAAGGGCGCGCAATCCTTGATTTAATATACTTTTTATGCATCAAAATCATAAATAATAATAATACTCTTTTTGAGCTCATATTACGTAGAGTCAGCTGCTTAAAATCTAAAGAGTCAAATGATGAAAATCAGCTGAAGGGAGAATACAGTGTGTTTTTGTTTATCCCTAAAAGCTCGTCGTGTATATCTCCTGCCTGGAATGGAGGAAGTGATCTCAGCCTTTTATTTACAATCGGAGCATTAATAAATATGTATCTATCACTAAATCTACCTAACGAATACTTATATACACTTTTAACGACAATGTAACATAATAAGATACATACATATTATATATAACAACAACCAAATAGTTAAAACATTTGGCTTATATCTTTATAATTTGAGTGATACATAACGTCTGAGTTAGATCCATTTTGACCAATAACTACCATCTTTTTTGGTTCTTTAAATTACAAATGAAATGTCAAAAATGACATAAGGGTAATTTTAAATTTGAGAAATTGGAGTTTTTATATGTCCTCTAGCTGAAAAGCTCATTTTACATTTAAAAAAAAAAACCACCCAAAATTGGGACACTCTAATATTTATGTGTGTATTTAAATTAAGCATGTTTCCTCACATATGTATAATGCAGCAGATGTATTCAATGCAGTGTCCTTCAGTCATACTGGATCATTTGTCTATGGATATTAATTCTGAAAAATTTATTTTTCTAGATGGAAAAATCCATTCAACTAGAGAAACAGGAGTCTCATAGAATTTATAGTCAACCATCTATGACCCTTTTTCCTTAGCTTTCTAAGCATGTGTTTTTCCCCCTTCTCATTGCATTATTTTGAGTGAGAAGTAGTCGTCAACTATATAGGTATGTATGACTTTGAAGTAGAAAAAAAATATATCATTAAAAACTTATAACGAATTTTTAATTACATTGTTTTTATAGTAATATATGTATGTATTATTGTGACTATGATTTTGTAACCACTTGAGAGAGGCACTAAATGTTTATAATTAGGAACAATAGGCGCACAATACTTTATTATTATTATTATTATTCAAATAAACCCTTGAATAAACTCTAATATTTGATAATAAAATATATATAACTACTGATAATAATTGAGAGTCATTAATACTTGTTTTAAATAGCACTGTAATTATGGGCTTTCACGCTTTTAAAATCCGGTAGAGCAAATAAATTCATAAAATATTTCCAATGTTGGTTTTTATATATAATAATAAAATCCTGTGTTACGAGTAGTGTAATACAAATTAATTTCTGCCAATAATATTAATTAATACTTAGTGCAATAGTATAAAGACACAAAAAGGATTTGCTAAGAGTAAGGAGGAGGGGGTGAGGGAAGGAGTTTAAGCGCAGGACTCTCCACTGTGTTTTTTCTTCCTTCTATAAAGAAAAAAAAAAGGAGTGCGTGCGTGCAGAAAAGTCCGTTCGTTTCCCCTTTTTTTATATAAATTTTGTAAAATTGTTAGTATGCGTTGAAGTCTCAATGTGAAACGTTGATTGATTTTTAATACAAAAAAAAAAAAAAACAAATAAAAAACAACATCTGTTATTGTGTATAAATCTCAATTGTCTTAATACACTAATAGACCGAAAGTGAATTGACAACTTTAATTATCTGATCGTGTCTTAATTTTTTTAAAACCCTTATAAAAATTTCTAAGAGGTAAGAAATGGAATTGATCAATTAAATTAATTTTGTAATCTTTTTTATAAGACTTTCTAAAAACAAAAAAAAACAGAGCAAATAAGCAATTTTTGGAAAGTAACAAAATTATTACTATAATTGAATTCTAATGAAGATGGATTTGTAGAGTTATTTTTTTATATTAGATTTTCTAATTTATTTATTCTGGATTATATGATTTTAAATGTTTTCTACTGGGCGAAGTATATGTACATAATATATTTGATTTGAAACAATTACTAAAAAAAAACCTATTCAAAAAAATTATTTTATTCTCTCAAGGACTTAGAAAATTCAAGGTACAAATATCATACATAAGTGAGCTATAAATAATAATTTATAGCTAAAAAATAATAATTACTAAAAACAAAAAAAAACAATACTTTAAAAAAAAAGTAACTGAATAGCTGACAAATACACTTTTCTGTTACTATCTATTAATATAATATGTGATGGTATTATTTATTTAGGGTACACTTTCTACAAAGTTTCATTTCTTCAATATAAAATGAATATAAATAAAATAAATTTATATTATTTTTAAAAACATATCAATAAAAAAAAATTTAAAAAAAAAGTCATTAAATTACCTAAAACTACTAATTAGAAAGCTCACCAAAATTCATTTTTAGATAAAATAAAATACATAGGTAGATTAATGTTAAAAACCATTAAAGAGAAAGTAGATGTTTAACTTTTGAAAAAAAAAAAAAAAAAAAAAAAAAAAAAACCAGCAAAAGTTACAAACCTATATATGATAATTTTTGAAAACTTTTTTTCATTTATAATTTATAAGCTCATGAGTCAATTCAACGGGAAATCGGCATATAAACAATTCTATTCTAATTGATCTTACTTTTTAAATTTCATAATAATTTATAAACATGGGTAGGTATTTTAATTAGTGGTTAAAAAAAAAGTAACAAAACTCTGGGGTTTTTTAATTATAATAATTGTTTTTTTTTTATATCTATTACAATAAATTAATATAGATATACATTTTTTTCAAATACTCAAATCTAACAGCCATGAGACATGAACCATTCATCAAAACACCACCAAACTAAACGACTAGCAAACGTAAAGCAGTTTAAGCAATTATTAATAATTCCACACTCCATAAAAAATAAAGATTTATATATATACATATGCAATAAAATCATTTACTAATAGACTTTAGTGCAAGTTTTTGTTCAAAATGAAAATATGTAGGAAGGAAAAAAACAACGACCAAGAACTTATAATTTGATGAGGGTTTTGTATATCTCCGAGCCCTTTCAATATTTAATTTATATATACATATAGCATATATTGTGAAGATACCATATGTAATGAATGATGTGATCTTTAAGATATCTCCGAACCTTTTACTATTTAAAAAAGAGAAAGAAACAAAAGATTCAAAACTTTATGGATTATTATTCTTGAGCAAATTCGATCAAAGGAGCATGAGTAGTTGAAAAATCGATTGATACAACGTAAATAATAGGTGTTGTGATCGTCTAAACAAAATATCATAAAGGCTTACTTGCTTCATTACTTAAAAGAGTAAAGCCATAGATTTAGATAATAAACCCAAAATAAATCCATGTTGGTGATCCATGTTATTTGAAATATTTTTTCTCAATAAAATGGATAGCTCTTTCAATATTTTAAATTAAATAAATTAAATTTGAAAGACCCATTCTGACATCCAAATGCAGGGAAGTAATTCACTATTTTCCTTCGTTCTCAAGAGACAAGGGTTTTTATTCTTAGTAAGTTAATATATTAATTTTGATGAATCTTTATAATATCTGTAGAAGCGGTATATAATCAAATTTGCATTTAAAGAAATTGCTAGAACTTATATATGACCATATGGAATTTGACATATCCTTTGAATTTGTGCCGTATTATTTATTTGATGTTATTAGTTTGTGCCATAATTTAAAAACTGTTTCATCTTCTGCTTTCATTTCTATAAAAAACGATTTCATGTTTCAAATAATGTCTTTTTCAAGCCTATTCACCTTTTACTAAGGTGTTTTACTAAATGTTTTGTTGACCTGAAATTTTTTAAGAAAATGTAGGACCTATCGCCTGAAAAACAACAACAAAGCTATTCTATACAATGTCACAAAGTAACATACTTAACTTGTAGTAAGTATTTTTGAAATAATGCTTTGATATGTATGATTATTTTTTTTTTTTGACAAAAAAGGAACAAAAAGATTTTTTCAAATATTTCACAATGTTTCTACTTCCATCTTTTTCCAATATTTATTTTTATTTATACAAAAAAATAATATAATAAATCAGTGAGTTATTTCTTTCATTTGAACATCCCGTACAGAAGAACTGAAAAGTGTTTTTATGTGAAAAATGTCATAGAAGTTTAAAAAAAAACAATTAAAAAAAGTATCATGTTTTTTATAGTTCAGGCTTTTAAAATAAAATGATATACATATATAAGATTAACACGAGTAATTTTGTGGTTTGTTTACCACTTACCATCATTGGTTATTTTTTTATTTTTTTTTAAATTAAATAAAAGTTTCAGAAATATTCTACCTAAAAGCATCGCTTTGAGATCCTTGATATAGCAATAATACTAATGTTTGAGAATTTACCAACGTAGACATAGCTTAGAGACACAAAGCTTTTGTGCCCATTTAAATTCGTAGCTAAAACATTATTCAATTTTTTTTAAGCTTTTGTTTTCCATTCCAAAACATCCAAATTTGAAACGACTGCAAAATCCGTAAGTGATTCAAAAAAAGTATGAGGAAATTATTTTGGTAGCTATAAAACACTGAAACACGACCAACTGTCATTTGTCAATCTGTATTCCATAATTCTCGTTGCCTAGAGAGAGAGAAGTAAAAATATCAACTAATACATAAATGAAGTTATCGAACTTTATTCATTAGACATAGTTAGCTCGTACATCAATTAATCCGTAGAAAATCAATGCGTTCCTCAAACTACAAGTTGACAAAGCCCCAAGTATGGGGTATCAATAATTGCACATACTAATCAACGAATCCAAAACATTACCTTCCATAGATAATATTCTAACGAAAGTCTACCAAAAGAGAGAAAGAGTAGGTATGGGCTTAAAACCCCCGATTTATTTTCATAATTCTATAAGAATAATTATATTTATCATGAATTATCATTTCCAACTCATCCCTCAGCCTAAAAATAGGGACTCCAAATCTGCCATCAACTTATTCTCCAGTTCAGGAGAGAGGTGAAGTTTAAAAAATGGACAAGTTAATATGAGTTAAATTAACCGGTACGAATTAGCTGTATTTTAAATACCACTTATTATTCTCTACAAAATTTACTAAATCAATTTCTATCAAATATCTCTAAGGAAATTTGACACAAATGTCTGACTGATTTTTTAGCTTCATAATTATCATCGTATTATATAATTATGGGGTGAATTTCATATTAAGAGTTGATTATATTTTTATGATAAAAAAAAGGCAACAGTTCCCGGTTTTCCTTATAAAACCTTTAAGGTTTTAAAATATACGGTTGAATTCATTTTTTTTCTTCGAAAAACCACCCAATTTTGTATAAGAATGACCTTTTAGTAGTCATGACCTAATTATGCTAGACTACCTATAACTTATGTAGCATGTTTAATCGTGTAAAAATGTACAATAAAAAAACAAAACAAAAACAGTAACACCCAATTCATTTTTTTATTTTTTTCATAATCATTTTGAGCACTTGATTGTGATGCCCTGGGGGTTTTATTTGTCTATAAGATGCCCAATTAGTATACACATATATATGAAAATTAGTTTGTAAGATATTTTATTTGCCCTTTAGTTTGAAGTTTGATATTTACATACATATATACAAAGCTTTCTCGAAACAAGAGAAAATGCAGATTTTCATTAAGCCAAAAGAAAAAGAGGAAAAATGTTTAAAAATATATTATTTTTGTGACCTTTAGGAAACATTAAGAAAATATGATTTATCTTTAAAGATATATTCAATTATCTATGTATGTACATATATTCTCAATTATGAAATAAAAATAATATTATATATTTTTTAAAATTTTGAGTGTTAAATATATTTTTGTATTTTTTTAAAGCTTTCTTTTTTAATGAACACTGAGGATTTCACATGTGAAATAATTGCATTGTCAATATCAAAAAAAGAAAAAAGAAAAGAAAAGAAAATTAGGTAAATTTGCAAATATTTGCAAACATATTTAATTGTTTTGTTTTTTAAACACACTTTATTACATATATATGTATGTAACTTTTATTAAAATACGTCATTAAGTTACAAATTAATATATATGTATGTAACATATATATGAAGTGCGTTTGTTCAAGAATGAGACTATCCCTATAAATAAAGTTCTATGAAAAATACCAAAAAAACCATTTTATTGATTAAATACTACTTCAATACACTTTCGATGGTAGTCCCTCCACTTTCGCAAAGATATGGAGTAGTCCTCTTTGATGAGAGCCCTGGCTATCCTGTCCCACTCCCTCTTGAAGGCCTCAGTGTCTATGAAGGTGCCCATCAGCTTCCTCTGCAGGCTTGAGAAGAAAAAATACTCAGGAGTGGTTAAGATCATGGCTGTAGGACGGGTGCTCAAGCATTTTCACGTTCTTTTGGGCACTCTACTCTCCTCTTCTTTTAATCATCAGACAGTAACTTGAGTATCAATCTGTGACTCTTCATGCTGTGGGCAAGGTTTTTCTTTGAGGACCTTATGAATGTTCTCTCTAGAAGCCCCTTGCCATGCAGCAATCTGGAACACCCTTTGGCGACTGTCCTCTCCGATGTCGGTCCTGATGGACTCGATGAAGTCGGGCGTCCTTATGGTGTCCACACTCCTCTTATCACTGGCGTTTTTTCCCTCCTTCACAAGCTTGATGATCTTTTAGACCTAACTACGAGATAGAACATAGTCAGAGTAAGCTGCTTGAACCCTTTTCTGGATATCATTGAAGGTGTTGCCGTCTTTAGTAAGGTCAACAGTGATCACATAAATTCGGATCATCGTTAAATTGAAAAGAGTTACTAGAATTACCTTCAGGAAGTGACCTCTGTGTGCCTTGGTTTGTTTCCTACGAGCAACAAATTTACTTTATTTAATTTCTCACTTATATGACTTTCGAATGACGTTTATTTTGTCATGCTCACTATAGCATGACGAGCTTGATTTATTTTGACAAACTTTTAAGATTGTTTTACCTTTTCTTTAAAGAATTGATTATTTGAGCATTTACTACCTGGTTTATGTTGTTACCACCTACCTCAGATAGATTTCCAAAACCAGTTTTGTACCCTCTATATCTACATCTAAAAATAAGATTTACAAGATACACATCTATTAAATATTAGAGGGCTCTTCTTCACTATGTAGAGAGAAAATTGTCTTGGAAAATCCATGATGTATTAAATATATCCATTAATAAATTTCATTCACTGAACGCCTATTTTTATTATCAACCAATACATTAGCAAGTGAATATGTTAAAAAAAATTGTCAATATCTATTTTTTATGCATATTTTAATTCATAGTCATTTATTTAACACACACGCACACACAGACAAACCAAAAACACTACATCAGTTATTAGTTGAACTTTCTTTAGTAACGTTGACAGACCTTTCGTAACTTTTAAATATATATAATATAGAATGTTTCTTTTTTTAAAAGTGTATGGTACATAAGTGAACTCATGTGCTTTAGATTGATGAAGAACCATACTATGGTATTTGTATATATAATACATATATACGCATCATTTCTATTAAGAAATATTTCTGATTAACACTTTAGAGATATTGCTGCAAATTGATCTCTAAGGTCCCTGGTCAGAATTAAAGTATAAAATACTTTAATATATTCAATACTTCCATGCTAAATAATTATTTATAAATCAAATGAAACCTTCAAACTATAGCTATCATTCATAAGGTAATCAATTTATGTCATAAATTTGAGTATACTTATGTAAATCTCACATCTGTGGGAAGTACGTCTATAAAAAGGTTAAACAGCTAGAAATATTATTATGAAGTTAATAAGTACATTAGAAATTTATTATTTTTTGAGACTTTTTTTTTTAAGATTCCTGATGTATTAAGTTCACTCAAGGGACTTTTTATGTCCTCAACTTACTTTTGTAAAAAAATATATATATATGGTTAAAAGAATGCTTCCGATTCTATTTATTCCTTTTTTGATCATTTGTAGCTTTTACTCTCTTAAGATAGAAGAAATAGCAGATATATATTTACAAACTTGGGTGAAGTATTTTAGGTTCTACAAAATCTTTTTCTAATATATATATATATATATATATGTTATAAGTTCATTTATCTATAAATAAAAGAAATAAATACAAAAAAAAAAAAAAATCAGCTCCCTCAGGTTTTAGAGAACTACTAACAATAAAAACATGGAAGCCAAATCTCTATTGTTCTATTCTTTAATAGTCCCAAGCTACTTTTTAGAGGAAAAATAAAATAAAAATGGTTATATTCATTTCTAGAGACTAATATATTTTCTGAAAGGAGAGAAAAAACTAATCCTTAATTTAAAGCTTCAGCGTCACTTCTATTCCATATGCCTTGATATGCTTTTATCGATGTACATACCTATATTTAATTATTATTTTATTTTAGGCCGTACAAAAATTAATTCTTACATTGAAATTCCAATGTATCCTTACGAATAATTTAATGTACAGTTTTGACTCCTTTATAAAACAAATAGAAAGGACTCTTCCTCTCAATTTTCATATTTTATGTGAAGAAATCTTTGATGTCATAGGTGAATAAAAAAAAATGACGTATGAATTTTGTGACAGATAGACTTTTTTGCAATTTTTTCTTAAAGACGGAGGAGTAATCAAGATTGAGTAAGGATTATTTAAATAATTTTCTAGTTTAGTCATTTATAGTCATATAGATGCATCATTTTCCTTATTTTATGTAATAACATATATACAACTTGAGCTCATTATAATTTAAAAACTCAATCTGAAGTATTTTAATACTCTTTTAAATAGAATAAAACATATTTTTAGAGCCTAACTTTTTCATTCTTACGAATATGTCTTATTATTGTGAAAAAAAAAGTTAAGTGTAGTTAAAACATGAAACCATTACAAAAATTGATAACCATACCTTTTCTCCCAATTTTTATTAATAAATACTACCTGAAAAACTTTTGAGTGTGAATCACCACTGTTTTTAAAAAGGGACACAAACAGAGATACAAAAAGACGGATTGTACAAAAATATATATTTTCATCTGGGATTGCATTTTTCAAATGTTTCTTTAAAAAAAGTAAAGAAATAAAGTAACCCCATTTTATTTAAGTTAACCAATGCTGTCACTTTTTTTTTTTTTTAAAAAAACGTTTATTGCTACACATGATATATATATGTTAAATGTATACACACAAACATAGACATAAAATCAGTACGGGCACATGTAAAAATAACTTAAACTTGAGGTGCCCTCGCAATAGTTGGCCGATTGTCACTTATTCCTCAACTGTTGAAGTTAAGGGTGGAGATCAAATTTTTAAACTTCCATATTCTGTAAATGGTTATAGTTACATAAATGGTTTAAATCTGGGGGATGGAAGGAAATGGGGTTATATAAAATCTAAAGGGGGAAAAATTGCCCCCAAGCCAACTGCACCCATGGTTGTTATATTATATAATATATTTTAACAAGATTCAATTTGAGCTCAGGTGATCAAAATTGAGAACCCGAATAAGAGTGCTAATAAGTCATCAGATAAAAAAATATTTTAATAACAAATGACTTAAATCTTAATAAAATTGGAATATAAAGCCGAGTTACTCATATACTGACAATACTAATGAAGGTTACTTTAATAGAATCGTAATAACATATATACATCAATACTTTTATATAAATTTGTAAATTTATAGAAGGTTGTGATGGAAACGTATGGTATTAAAGATTCTAAAACAATTCCCCGAAAGACATTTTACTGAATGGTCATTCGCTAAAAAATATATATACATGTAAATATTATATTTTATTTTATGATCTTATTAAAATGTCAAACTTGAGAAGATGAGTTTTTGATTGATGTATTAAATAAATACATTTAATATATACAGTGAGCCCTCGTTTTTCGCGGAAGATACGTTCCCAAAATAACCCGCGATAGGTGAAATCCAAAAAAGTAGTCAGCTTTACTTTTTAATTGTTATTTTACAATGCAATACTGTGCTACAGAATGAAGCAAAAAACAAAACCTCTTTTCAGGCCTGCGCCTCTTTGTCCTGACTCTGCTGCGCTGTAGCGTTGATCTAATGAATAATCAATATTAACTTTTATCACTTCTAGCAAACAGTAATGCACCTAAGCCAATCAGGATTCACTTTAAAAAAAAACACTGTAAAAAATTCCGCGAAGCCGGGATAGGTGAAGTGCGATACAGCGAGGGATCACTGTACGTATATAAATGTATAAATATATATACATTTTGGACCAAAAAATGAAAGTAACTAGAAGCTAATTAGAATTGCAGTTTACTAAATAGTCTAAGGATTTAGTTGACCAAACAAAGTCTGATTACCCCTGGGCAAAAATTTACTAAAGTTAAAATATGAGTTCATTATAGATGAACACCTTTAAACTTCATTTATCTTAAACCATATGTTTGTATATATATATATACAGGGCTTTTGCCCGAAATTTAGAAAATACTTTACATTGCCCTTTCTCCACAATTTTAATAGGTTTAGAGAACATTTTTATTAAAAATTCCTGTGAACTGCAACTTAACAAACAATAAATATTACTGACACTTTTTTCTTACTCGTCACCATGGGCAAGGAGAAGAACATTCGTGAGCGTATCTCGGACCTCCTCGGCGCCAATGTTTATATATGGGAGATTGCATTCTATCCCAGTCAATAGAGGAGGTAAAGGGCATCTACAGGACATAGGATCCTGGACAGGTGATGGTCCTGGGAGTTGTGGCCTCTGACGGTATGGTCATGTCCCCTTATTTCATCAAGCCAACGGAGAAAATTAACAGCGAGATCTACACTGAGGTTCTGAGGTACACTGTGCATCTGTGGCTGAAAGCCAACTATTCCATAGACAACTACGCGTGGGCCCAAGACTTAGTTCCTGCCCATATCAGCGAGCAGGCTCAACAGTTCTGTTAGTGTAACTTTGCCGACTCACAATGTGGTCTACAAGTATCCCAGGTCTCAATCCTCTGGACTTTGCCTTGTTGGATTATTTGTTGATGTGATAGATGCTGAAGGTGAATACATTAAATAAAAAGATTATGGCCAAGCTTTCTGAAGATTTTTTGTTAAAAAATAAAATTTTGTTTATCTAATAATTTTTTTGTGCAAAATTCTGTTAAAACAGAATTTTGGATTTTCTAAAATCCAGGGTAAAAACCAATACATTTGTCAAATCTTACAATCATAATGCATATGAGTACCTTGCAGGTCTTTCATATGTACCTGCACTGTTGTCCAACACATGGTTTAAAAAGATGACCCATGTTATACTCAGTAATAGTACCTAAGAACATATTATATGTATATGACTAATGAATGGTAGTTAATATTTTATGGTACTTACATACACTCAGTAATATTTATAATAATAATAATTGACTTCAATCCATTTTTCAAGAACACAAAATTATTATTATTTTTTTCTTCATATTTTCAATTATATGTAGGTGCATTATTAATCATAGCATTTCTATGTATGTGTGTAAATTTTAATTATATTTAAATTGAAGTCAATAATCAATTAAAATATGCTCATACACGTATAGAAATGAATTAATATTTTAAATGCTATGTTTTGCCTTAAAAAATATTGGTTTTACCACATTTAGCATCATACAAATAAAAGTTAATTATAATTACTGGAAAAAAAGTGACATGTAATCAAATTAAAATATCCGTATAACTTGCTCAATTAATTTCGTTTTACGAACAGTGTGTTGTAATCTAGTTATGCCAAAAATATTTAAGTATTATATGAGTGAAGCAATAGCAATGGTAGAGATCAGTTTATCCTCAAGTTGTGAAACTTTATATACCAAAATAGAATATCTTTTTTCATATTATTAGAGTCATCATTTAAAGCAGTGGTCCCCAACCTTTTTCTAACTGCGGACCGGTCAACGCTTGACAATTTTTCTTCTTTGAAATAATTTTTAATTTAATAAAAACAATAAACTTAAATCCACTGAGTACTCATAAGAACTTTATTAGCACATTGCTACAACAATATAACATATTATAACATCAAAAGCTGTCTGTAACGCTAAATCAATGGGAGCCCTGAGCTTGTTTATTCGCAACGAGATGGTCTCATGTAGGGGTAATGGCAAACAAAGACACCCCAAAGGTGTTCCTTATGTCCAATCTACTCCTTTGTACTATTTTGGTGGCTGTCACTACACAGACAGGATCTTGGAAATGGTAATGGTTTTTTTATTGACGACTGCACTCTTCAGGCATCAACAATTTGAGACATTTAAGACTCCCTACCAAAATTAATCTGATAAATCAATGGTTATTCTACCAAAACTTTAATTGCAGTTTTAAAATTTAACTACATAATAGATTAAAAACTTGACTATCACAGAACTTGATGATTTTAGGTGCAGAAACTCTTAACTATAAGAAAGAAATGTGTTGTAAATTTAGTCTACCAAAATCAGGCATTCATGAGTTATGGACACTTTATTGAAGTTCTATTATTTTATTTAAGCAAAATACATAGTTAATATAAAGTCGATTAATATGCAACCAGTTAGATGGGTCTGCAAGAGCTTGAAATTTGACATGGATCCTTATTAAAACAATAGAAGTAATGTCTAAAAATTGCAGTTTGTTCTTCATCAGTTCATGTTTTTTTACTGCCCCCTACTGTATATAGAACTTATATTTACTTACTTATTAAAGCCAATTAAGGGCCTCAAAATTTATTGTGCATAAAAATGTATTGAAATTTTCCGTGTGCATTTTTTTATTGAACCTATAAATTCCTTGAAATAAACTCAGCATTGGAAATTCAAAGTTTGTTTTGATTTATAATATTTTGACTTTCTCATAATAAATATTTCAAACAAAATTGACTACCCCCCCCCCCTCCCTTCAATATCGATTTATTTGATTTCTATTGTAGGTATTGATCAACATTCTATTAAATACTTTTCATAAATTTATATATATAATTATATATACATATTTATATATTATATATAATTCGTGTATAATAATTGTTGTACATCAACTTAGGACCCCAAAACTCAACTGTCTCAGTCTAGATCTCATGGGCTACTGTACTCTTAGTTTAAGCTTAATTAGATTTTTTATAATTCGTATAAACGTCTGATGTGGGGTTGTAATTAAGATTCAGGACGGAGCTGGAGGAAACTTCAAAATTTCAGGAACTCATAAATCTCTAGTATGATGCCATAAAAAAATAATTTAGTTCATTATAACTGAATTTTTTTATAGAAAATGTAAAATGAGGTTTCACTCTGGATGTTAGAATAAAATTAAGAAGAGTGACACTCAAAATGTGTAGTTTCAAAAAATATACGTAAAACATGCCAAAGGAATTGATTCCTTCCTTTAAGACATCCTTTACTCAAATGTGAAAGTCTTCAGGTTTTTTTCGGAAATTCACTATGATTTATATTATTATATGTTAGAATTACTGGATTTTAACTCCCTCAAATGCCGAAGTTGTATTATTTATTGTCTTTTCAAATTCATTTGAGCTAAAATTATAGTATAGGTTTCATATCTTTTTGGTCAAATGATACCCTGTATTTTTTAATAGATATAAAAAAAAAGCTTTGATCTTAAAATTTAAATATATATTGCATCCAATTAATCAAAAACAAAAGCAACGACAAAAAAACTTTGACTCAAGTACTACTTTATTTGATAATAAAAATAAATACGCATACAATCTATGCATTGATGTTTTTAACTAGGAAGGAATTAGAAAAAAAAAGAAGTTTTTTTTTTCAAGGTCAAGTTGACATGTGCTTAATTATTAAAATTCTATTTATACCCCAACATATATAATTTTAATAATTAAATATACGAGTCAAGGATTGTGTAACGTTCTATTTATTTTTCGAAAAACGTTTTCCAAAAAATTGATTCTTGATTTTATAAGTAAGCACCTATTTTTTTTTTTTTTTTTTTGTAGCAATATAAATTTTTTTTATAGCTTACTAAAATTAAATTTGTATCATCCTTATAATCTGATAGAGTTAAAATTCTGCACAACACATTTTTAATTAAAAAATATATATATTTGTCAAAACTATGGATGTTTTAATAAAAGTGGTTTTTGAAATTTATAAATACAGCATTTTTTTCCAATTCGTGTTTTTTGTTTTTTTTTAAATCTTTGCTCAATTATCTCATATTTTCCTCTTTTTGAATCCTTTTCCTTTTCTCTAAAATGAATAGTATTACCAATTTTTAATTAACAAAATACTATTTCAAATTTAAGAAAGGTTTTAAAATAAAAATTCGAAATTTTTTAAAACAGACTCATAGATTCTCTAAGTGTCTGTATTTTTTTAATGCAATATTATTTTTTTCACAAACGTCTAAAAAATAAAATTCCCATAATTTTGATAAGTTTTTTTTCCATTCAAATAAATCAAAATAATTACTTATCTAAGCCTCACATTCTAGATATGTAAGCACATACAATTTTCATCAAATAATTTACCTACATACAGAAAAATAATTCAAAGAAATAAAACTCTTCGAAATATGTAGTATTTTTGACACTAACATTGTTTATTCTCAACATTAAATAGAAACATGTACATGTATGGAATTTATATATGAAAGTTTTTTTTTAAAGAAATATGTCTATTTAGAAATGTATACAAATCTATTTTGGAAGATATGAAGATCCCTTGCTTAAATCTAAAATTGTGATGATGGAAAAATGATATAATAATTTTTAGAAATTTGTGAATGCAAATTTGTAAGTTCAATACATCACTGTATTGAATGTATAGGTAGTTTGAGCGGTAAAAGAACTATGTATAGGAAACAGTCTTTTTTCCCCTCTATCCTTCCTATGATGTATTTGTACACGTTGAATATGAAATCAGCTATAAAAAATATATTTGCATTTTCAAACTCCAGATATTTGAGCTGTAAATAATATGCTTTGTCGGTATGTAAAACAAACATACAAAAAAACCGAAAATTCATATAATAACTAAGAATGTAAATAATATGCAAATCGGGCTTGTAAGAATCAAAGAAAGAGAAAATCAACCTGGTAACTCTGACAATTTGATGAATGTTGAGAGTGAAGCAACTTGAGCTGTCATGACGTTTGACTGAGCTACAAGCTGCTATTCTCCATTATATATACAACAATAAATAATAACATAGATGAGAGGAAGAAAATTAACTGAAATTAATGTCAGGAAATTATATATTTTTAACTAATAATAATTATACGAGGACTTGAGCCCTTTTTTGTTTACATTTTATTTGCTTTATTAACCTTAATGCATGTATTCCTTCATGCGACATCTTTACCATCAGATAGATGTTCTTCTCTCAGGTATAAAGGAAAAATGATAACAACTTTGGAAAACAAAAAGACCTGTTGTAAGTGCCAACTCCACAAAGTCTCGCACTCGGCATTTTGCATAATATTTACATTCCTAATAATAACCCTGACAATTTGATGAATATTTGAGAGAATAGCAGCTTCATCTGCCATAGCTTTTTACTACATATATTAACTAAGTGATATTATTAATCAATAATGAATCATTCAAATATCTAATCGAGTGAACATTGAAGACTAGATTTGATATAACTTTCTCATAGATATGAACTTCTTTCTCAAAAACATATTAGCTTGTTTAATAAAGCACTATTCAATTATATTAAAAGCTTCTTTATGAAACTACTATCTTTCACTCGATTAGGCATTTTATGTATCAACTATTGCTTATGAAGAGTTATTGGTTATTACACCTGCTAGGTGCTACATGTTTTCACCTCAAAAATGAAGGAATATATGTAACATCATTGGAAAGTAGAATTACTCCTTAATGTACTCAAAATTTCTCTTGCGTGTAAACGCTTCATAGTTACAAATATAAATGGTAGTACTTTTTTCAAAGCACATCATTGAAGTAAATGCATCACTAACTCCATATTTATGTCAATAGGATATTAATTTGTTCAGCATGACTAAAATCACTCTATACATAGCTATCATTTTTCGTGACCTGTGTTCATTGTATTTTTTTTCTTAATAAAAGGACCTTTACTTTTAAAGTTCCTAGCAAGGTAAAGAGTTTAGTGTAAGGGATGTTTACATATGTTTATATACATAGGTCGTACCTCACATGAGGCATAGGAAATGCGCTTGGAGGGCTCTAATGATAATGCTGCATTGAACTAAATATTAAAATTACTTCATGTGTGTAGACATTGCAAAGTGTAGAATCTATGTATGTAGATATTTCTTTGCTTTAGCAGCAAGAATAATTATCTAGTGTTACTTCATTAAATGAATGAAAAGATGATGCTCATGAGGGAACTAACTCATTAGTAAAATGGTTGCACGCAAAGAGATAGATGCCTTAAAGGCCTCTATATGTTTTTTTATATTTTTTGTAAGGATGATAAAATATGTATTCAGTTCATAGAAAGTAACAAAATTATAATATATATATATATTGTGCTATTCACTCAAACATTTTGCAAAAAAAAAAACTAAAAAAAACTTGACCGAAAAACTTTGTCGTGGATATTAAATGAGAATAATCAAATGCATACTACTTAGCTTATGCCATTCTGTGTATCTATTTATTTAATTAAGTTTAGTAAAGTTTTGTTTTGCTTTAAAGTGCTTTTCAATCTAATTATGCATATGGAGAGAGTCGAGCCACAGATTTTATAGAGTCATTGACAAATAGGTGAGTTTTTATTTAAGGTACTCTATAAAGAGTTTGCCTTTTTAATGAGATAACTTTGATTTGATCTTATTTCCCTACAAAGAATGGATTGAATTTGTAATCATTTTACTTTCAAAAATTGAAGTTTTATTAATTAAATAATATTTATTTTTGTTTTTATAACTTTTTATTATTATTATTACTTTCATTTCTTCATTATGAGATCATTTGTCATATAATGCTGACGACTTATCTAAAACAATTTTAATTCAAGCAATATTTCATAAATGAATATATCTATAGACATTTAATAATGATTTGTGGGTTCTAGCCATTTTCGCTGAAGTTCATTTTACCAAAAAAAAAAAAAATATAAATGTTTATTATCATATGATTAAAATTTTGAACGTTGATGGATTGAACTATAATGAGATCTTGTTAGACTGTGAACAGTTCTCTACAATCAATTAAAAAATAATTCAAAAGTTTAAAAATAATAGACCGTGTAACAACATATCTTAGGCCTCTTTTTCTCTCCCTTTTTGGAATAAATATTACGAGCTACATGTTGTAGGCATAACATGTCGTGTTGTTATGCCTTTTTAAATCCTAAAAATAAGAACCACTGGATCTTGATCAGAATATCTGTCCAGAATAGAAGTCTAAGGAGTATATAAGATGGTGAATATTGTATTTTCTACCACCTATACAGAACATTACTTAAGCAGCAACACAATTCAAAATACATGTTACTCCAAATGATAAATATTACACAAATCAACTAATTTGAACTTTCAAAATTCCAAAGCATAACAAGAGTAATTCAGTTTTGCACTCCGATTTCAAATCTATAAATTTTGAAATCGAGAGTCCGACGGTTTTTGAGAAATTGGATTCTACTTTTAAGCTTTTTTTAGTCTATTTTCCAACTTCAACTTCAATTTAAGCCTAATTTAAAAGGATACACATTTTGTGTGTTAATAAATGATTACTCGTTATTGTATTTAATGCAAATTTCATTTCCACTCTTTGTTTTGACATAAAAGGACTCCTAGGGCGTAGGGTGCCGGAGTATGGCCAAAACATTTGTACTTAAATAATTCCTTATATATTACATAAAATGTATTAATAAGGAATGCATTCAAGAGTTGAAACTCACAGCTTTCAAGCGAGATGTCATGTGTCCGCTAAGAATCCTTAACTAAGAAGAAGTCGTTCATCTAATGCCTTCATTTCTTTTAATTGTATTCACAAAATGTAGATTGAGACATATTTAAAATTCTATTTGTGTCTATAAGTATATATTTATGTTTGTATTCATTCAAACATGTTTCAAACAACCTTTTTTTTAGTAAAGGGATTTATGTACTGCAAACTCCACGTGATCAAATATGAATCGATAATTCCAGGTAAAAAGTAAAAAAAAAAGTCATGAGCATAGATAGGGTTTTGAATTTTGGAGAACACGATGAAAAGGTGGGACTAAGACTAGAGATACAATTGAGTGAATGCCCTTGTTAATTTAATCTGTCTCAATACATGTATGATTTTAGGGGGATGGGATTACATATATTACTTGTGTAATGAAGAGGAACTTTAGTATTTAAAAGATATTACCTATACAAGAAAGAATGTTATAATAATATTTTATATCATAAATGTTGAATAAAATCTAGAACGTTTAACGTTGGTGAGAATCTTTTAATTGTTCCTAGTTGAATTAATTGAGCTTGAAATAGCAGTTGTATATTTGTAAACAATTCCTTATTATTGAACAAAGAATAGTTTCAAAGTTGGGACTAATAAATGTGCCCACTACCAACTATAATTGTTATTGGCCTTTTTTCTTTCTCTTTTTAAAGGAAAGATTGAGAGATAAACTGAAGTTTACTTCGTGAAAGAAGAAAATCATGGGCACATGGACAGTTTGATTGTAAATTTTTGAGTTCTAACTGTCCACTTTTTGGTTTGATATGGGCCCCATTTATTGCTCTACAACTAATTACCCTACTTCTATAACTTCTACACGGATTGTGAATTGTGAGGAGAAGAAATAGTGAATTGCATACCCACGTCATTAGAGAAAAGAGTTATTCAGTGATACCATTTATGTTAATAATGAAATAAAATGGAGGAACATACCTTAAAAGTGACATCTTATTTAATGAAAAATTCAATTTTTAGCCTAAAAGACCTTATCTAACCGATGTTCGAGTTTCATCAGGTTGTTTTATAACCTTGACAATGATTTGACTTTTATTTTTTTTAAACAGAATCTCTCTTTCTAAGATAAACAATTTTTTTTTTTTTTAAAAAAAAAGGATTTTGAATGCTTTTAAATTTATATGAAAAGTCTAATTTAGTTTAGATCTTCATTCGTTATAACTTGATATTTTCTTTACTCTTTTCATCAAAAACTTTTGCTTATATGTGAATACAAATTAAATGCTCGTTTCTACTCATTCCAGTGTTGTTGTTCTGATTTAAATTTTAGCCGAGAGATACAATTATTTTGAGTTCAATATGCTATACTCCTCGCACAAAATGATAAATTACTTCTTTTCAAAATAAAAGGCTCGTGACAAGGAAAGTAACTTTTAGAGTCTTACTAAAATTAAATTTCATTTTAAGACAATCAACTTTTATTGTTGAGTCTGTTTAGAAGTAGATTGAAATTTCTCAAGTCTAACACAGAGGTAAGTTAATACTCCTTTTCTTGCCTATGTGCATATAAAATATGTAGGCATACGTTCCCCCCCTCTCGATTGTTGTAAATTGAATGAATATTCTATATCTTATGTAATAAACACCTATATGTATTTATCCAAATGTGTATTTGTGTGTGTGAGAGAGAGAGAGTACGTCAAAAAAGGGCTGTTATGGCAATGTATCAAACCACCCTGCCATGTATGTAAGTTGATGATATTTTTTAATAGTATTAACCATTTCAAAATGAAAAAAATCCAATATTTATTCAAAACACAAAGCAATATTCTTTTTCGGTTCTCATTTGAGAAAAAGAAAACAAACAAAAAACCAACTATCTGAAGAAATTTGTGGCTATAGTAATCATTCAAAACTATATCTTTTCAAGTTTACTATGGGACTAAGCAAGTTCAATATGGGAATAAATAAACTGAACTTACTTATTCCCATATTTAACTTGAAAAAGTACTTGATTCAGTAATATAAACGGGACTATAAAACTGTATATGAGACATTTACGGTTATCTCCTCAGTTGCTAGATCGATTTCCAATTGATTGACCTACTAAGATTAACAACAAGTATCAACTTTCCTTTCATTGTTTTCCTATTTATTTGCGGGTTTTTTTTACAAATTATTGTGTTCTTTTATATGTAATAAAAATATTTACATAGACTTTCAGGGGTTTTATTGTGCAAAAGATGCAATGAATGGTTTCTTTAAAACCCTTATACATATTGTTTGTTCAAAATTAGAATTACCATTTTTTTGTTTTGGGTATTTCACAAAAACTGAATTAAATTAAGGTCTTTTTGGGGGAAAACCGTACTCTTTTATTTATATCCTTATGCATATAATCTGCAATGGAAAAGTATCTAATTACTATCTATCAACAGATGAAGCTACTTGTGAAAATAATTATTTATAAGAGCTCTCCTTCCCACTCTGTTCTCACCCTAAGCTCATGGAGTTTAAACCTTCTACTTTTTCCCTAGAAAGTTTTTTGTGGTCATGAGCAAATATCTAAATGTTTTTTGAAGGATACTAAAAAATGTATGGGTCTATGAAATCTATTGTGTCTTTTCAATGAAATGAATTTATATTTGTTCAAAAAGAACAAAGTAATTTAAAAAAAAAAAAAACTCACTCGTATCACTTGTATCTCAAAGAATCACTTTTTTTTCTAGCTTATTTTTTTTTTAGATTTTGCAATGTCTTTTGATGTATACCTACATAACTAATGTTGTTTTTTTGCTCAAAGTTTTTGCAAAGTATGCAAATATAATTTATATATGTGTTTATAAACAATATGATACACTCAACATTTTTATTAGGTCAGTATAAACTTTTTTAACTACATACATTTCCCCAATAAATACATCGTAAATGTATGTATATACTTTACTGTATTCAAATACTATCTGGTCAATGCAATCCAATTATTTTTCAGAGTCATTTAGCTTTAATATTAATTAAATGAGAAGAAAAAATACAAGAATCTACGGATCTACGGTACATTAATTTCGTTTTACGAACAGTGTGTTGTAATCTACATATTTAAGTATCATATGAGTGAAGCAAAAGCAATGGTAGAGAGTAGTTCATAAGGAACTTTATTAGCACATTGATTCAACAATATAACATATTATAACATCAAAAACTGTCCGTAACGCTAAATCAATGGGAGCCCTGAGCTTGTTTCTTTGCAACGAGATGGTCTCATGTAGGGGTAATATCAAACAACGACACCCGAAGGGTGTTGCTTCAGTTGTCCAGTCTACTACTTTGTATTGTTTTGGTGGATGTCACTACACAGACAGGATCTTGGAAATGGTAACATGGGTATTCAGCGCTGTGTTAGCGATCTCTGGGTATTCTACCATGACTATAATCCAAAACACCGGGAGAGTTATTTCCTCGAACACTGTTTTAAGGCCGTCGTTATTTGAAATGTCCAGTAATTGGTCTTCTTCTTGCACAGACATGCTGGATTCAGCTGGTTTGTAGACAAATGGGTCACGTATCCATTCCTTGGACGTTCGTGGGTCCTTTGAGGTTGGGAAGTAGAAAACAGAAATAACTTATTAATTATTGTGCAGCCCGGTACTGATTGATCTTCGAACCGGTACTGTCACGCTGCCCGGGAGTTGGGGACAACTGATTTAATGCACCTAGATACAAATGAACTCAGATTACTCGAGCTCCCATGTCTGGAACTTTATGGTCTCTTCCCTTCACTCATTGTAGAAAAATATTTCTATGTACATATTTTGAACCTTTTTTTATTGAAGACTGCACTCTTCAGGCATTAACAATTTTAGACATTTAAGACTCCCTACCAAAATTGATCTGATAAATCAATGGTTATTCTATCAAAATTTTAATTGCAGTTCTAAAATTTAACTGCATAATAAATTAAAAACTTGACTATCACAGAACCTGATAATTTTAGGTACAGAAACTCTTAACTATAAGAAAAAAATGTGCTGTAAGTTTAGTCTGCCAAAATCAGGCATTCATGAGTTATGGACACTTTATTGAAGTTCTATTATTTTATTTAAACAAAATACATAGTTATTATAAAGTCAATTAATATGCAACCAGTTAGATGGGTCTACAAGAGCCTGAAATTTGACATGGATCTTTATTAAAACAATACAAGTAATGTCTAAAAATTGCAGTTTGTTCTTCATCAGTTCATGCTTTTTTACTGCCCCTTACTGTAGATATACTGCTACTTTGTAATAAATTACAGGGTTTTTGAAAGGTATATTATTGTACGACTACTATCTGAAAGGATATCTAAGATTCTTAAATCACAGAGCTGTAGAAAGCTTTTATATACAATGAACTAATTTTGTTGCTTTAATTTATGCGAATAAAGAGTCCAATTTGCTTGCAAAATAATAATGGTTAAATATATTGCAGTAGTAATTACGAATAATTAAGACGTTTTTACATAAACGTATATGACCGTGTTAAAATACATGTAAACAATAATTTACTATGTTATCAAGTAACAATATTCGAAGAAAACACACAGTAAAAAAAGTGTATTATCAACCTTCCGCTAACAAGTTACAACATTTTAAAATTAAAACTCCTTCAATGTTTACCTATTAATTTAACCATACACTTAATTACTATATATTTTAAAGCTTGCTAAAAGTTAATATGTATCATTAAACCCAGGTGTAAACGGTCCACTTCTAAGTCGTGTTAATCTTTGGGCCAAACAACTTAAATTTTTTAAAAGTGCCTTTATTTGGTTTTAACGAGAGTATAAAATCGTGATGAATCCAAAAGGAGATCCACTGAGGCAACTAAAATAATATAAAATGTTGGAGTAAGTCAGTTTTACTTGAACCTCGGATATTCTTTTCCAATGAAACTGTATGTATCAGTGGATAACATTTGCTTCATATTGAGCAATTTATATTATTGAAGTGAGATACAGTTTTAAGACATCACCAAGATGCGAGAAGGTATAACAAATATATCCTCGACCAGGATGACGGTCTACCACATGTTGCAAAAACTGTAAAGGATTATATGGAAAAAGGGTTTTATTTTTTTGCATATTGTAGATACTTTCCTTTCCAACAGCAAATTGATTAGTTAATGACTCATGGCCGGTCCACTTCATTTCATACAAAAAAAATTAAAGTCAATATTTATTTTCAACAAGGAAGTAACATCCGTATTAAAACATTGGTATTTCAAAATCAAAATATTATCTATTTTTCCTTGGTACTTAATTCATTGTATTACTTAGTCAAAACAGAGCGAGGGTTTATTTGTTTTTATATCTTCCTTAAATGATCGGCTTAGAGAACCAGGATGCCATGAGAAAAGGCTTTATAAATCTAGAATCGACAATCAAATTGTCTCTTGTTCATTTATTCGTTTAAAAATTCCTTTAGTCATTTCTTTTTAGAATATAATATCCTTTCTTCATAGTAATTCAGTCATGAAATATTATGTGTAGTAAAAATCTGAGCCTTTTTAACAACTATTTTACCTTCATGGGTATGTTTTTAAACTCATGGAAAGTCCATGACCTAAAAAAAATATCACTGCAGTGCAAATAGTTATAAAAGATTAGAACACCATCTTTAAATATCATAGGTGTATTTAATTCCTTTAAATATTTTTACAAATATCAAATGATATTTATAAAAAGCTCTCTCTTTTTGTTATAGATATTCCAATAAGAGTGTGCGATTTGAAAAAAGTTTTGATAATATTATTATTGTATAAATGAATAAAATTATGAAATATGAATATATTTGTATTATTTTACATACGTGCAAAAAAAAAATCCCTTACAGAGACCAGATCCTTATATGCAAAATATGCAAAATCAAAAACCTTTTTAAACAGAACACAAAAAAATATATATATATTATTAAATAAATTATATATATTATGTTGAATATTATCTTTTTTTTTTTTTACATAGTCATGATTTTAGTTTAATCATCATCTACTCAGTACAACAACATCATATTGGATTATTACACATATGCATATTTATACTACATATCTACATAGGTACTACATATATCTCCATAGACTTGAAATGTTGCAAAGATCTGAAGAAAATCGAATCAATGGTTGAAGCAGCAAATATGTTGTATATATTATTTCCCTTAAGGATTTCATTGCTAATTATATTCTAAATTATTTTTAGAAAGGCAATGAAATAGTAAATTTGTCAATGAACATTTTGAACTTTCATGTTTGTCAGAATTTCAACTCATGTCCTATTATTTGTATATGTGTTTTAATTACAGCCTTATGAAGAATTATTCGTATGATCCATAGAGTATTGATCTTTACTCTATGTAATAATAAGATAATTGACTACATTAATATTACTATGATCCACTCCACACTAATTACAAATGGCATTCGAACAATCATTACTCAAACCTCTTACAGTTCAAATATACTAGGAAAATGGTTAGCCTTTTAACATACTATTAATACAACGTTCTAAGAGCAGACCTTTAATTATGAATCATATGATCAAAAAACACAAATATTACGTCTACATGTTGAAGAAATAATTATCTATTTCTCACTACTTATTTTCATCTACCCTACAAAACAAAAGATGATATTTTTTTTTTCCAAACCTCTTTACAAAAAACATACGTCAATTCCTTTCTCTGACATGCCTACTTATATATATATATATATATATATATATATCAGTCAAACATAAACTACTTTTGATAAATAAAAAAAGTTTTTTTAGAGGTATGTAGATAGATGGAAAAACAAATGGCTTTGATTCATGTATGCATATACATACTTCAATGCCTTCAATAAAAGACTTAATTAATTTTCCAATTAAGGAATTTAAAAAAAAAAAAATTAAAGAAAAGAAAAACTTTTTTTCAAGAGCAACACAAGGAATAAATTGAAATGAAAATAAAATAATCGACTATTCAGTTATGAAAATTCAAATGTTTTTCTTAGACTAGAAAGCTCATTTGTACATATGTTGTATGTTAATATATATTTTCCTTATAATTTTCCAATAGTTGAAAACTATTAAGAATTTTTTTTTGTATCTGTAGAAATAATGCTCATGGCTCATAGTCAATAATTTATCAATTTAAATTACAAAAAAATTGAAAACCCAGACATATTTCTTTAAATTACTTTCTTGTTTTTTTTTCATTATAAAACTTGGATAAGCTTAGGATTATTTTTTTCATATTACTTATATATATATATTTGATGTGAGCTATTTGGATTGCCTCATTGCTTTCTCCCCTCATCTCTTTTTTGAATATCATAAAATTGAATCGAGCTTTTGTTACTTAAAAAAAACATAAAAACCTTTTTTTTTTACTGTACTGTTTTTTTTTTTCAAAATTATTATACTCTAGAAAAAATATCTCTCTTAAAAAACAAAAGCAAAAAAAAAAAAACATTCATATAAACACAACAAAACTAGCAACTTCGAATATTTTATTTTTATTTGATTCGTAGAAATTACAAAGTTCTTTCAAATAATAGACTCCTGTATTTATATAAGAAAAGAGGTATAAAGAACTGATTATTCAGCAAGAAATGATTTACCTCAAAATGATCACTACTAAATAAACTTTTTAATGTTTTGATTAGCTCTTCACTCTCAGTATTAATCATTATCTCTTTTCTTTCTCTTATTTCAGGTATGTCTTTCACATTTTGCTACTTGAACAAATTATTAAGCATTCGTGGTAGGTACATGTGGGTCGTTCCATCAACTTATATTTATCAGGCAGTAGAATAAATACATCTTTCCCATATTTGGTGTAAATTAGTTTTCATATAGCAGGATGTGACTTAATGAGTATAATTCAATTTTGTAATAATATTTTTCAACCTTTTCAAAAATATTATTTATTTATGTAATTTCTCTCTTGTGACAATGTCTACCTATGTACATATAAAAAATAATAAATGTTGCCAAAAAATGTATCAAATTTTTTCCAAGAAAAACCTTTGATTGTCTCACCAAAAAAAAGTATGATATATTTACTTATTTTGAAGGAACAAACCACAACTTTTAAAAAAAATGTAAAATTTGTTTTTGGCCTAAAAAAAAATAAGGAGACAAATATCAAGAATCACAAAATATTTTCTAACCAAAAAAACCCAATTAATTTAACCTCTGTTACATTATATTTAAAGAAAGTATATATGAATGTTATTTAGAGCCATTCAATGCCAAATATGCATGAAGAAAAAATCCATACATTTAGAAGTAATACTATTAATACATACTGTAGAATGTTCGGTTTTTTTTCTTACAATACCTATTTATCCTCAAAAATGCATTATAAATATATTTAGGCCAAATACAGAAGATATATATATATATATATATATATATATATATATATGGTATAGGAGTAAAGAAAAAATAGAAATATTCTAATGAATAAAGACCTCGAATAAACAGCCAAAAGTATTTTTACTAACGTCACAGATTAATAAAAGAAAAGTAATGTCATGTTCAGGGCATATATTTGATTAATTTAGTAAGTAAAAGGAACAAATCAATTGTAAAAAGTTGTAGGAAATTTCATCCAATTGTAGTCAAAATGAAAAAAAGAGAACATATGACCTGTACTAAATATGTTCAACTTGCTGCAATGATATTTGTAACAAATCAAATTACTTGGTTGTACATAAATATTTCTATGAAATAGTATTGTTTGTTTTTTCTTCCTCAAATAATTTGATTTTAGATGGTTTAGAGACCAAGAATGTAGGATAATTGGAGGAATTAATTAATTAATTTTTTGACGACTACACTATGTAAATATGTACGCATAATGATGTAATAACTTATTTTTAAAAGACTTTATTAAAGGTTCTATATATAGTAACAATAACATATTCATGGTCCTTTTTGTTTATGAGTCCCATTGTGACAACTTCTTAACACACGGCAGTAATTCGCCATTTTTCAGCATCTTGAAGAAATAAGGGTTTTTATTTTTAATAAAATTTAGTTTAACTTGCAAATCCTCCTCCAAAGTTGCTCGACTTCAATATTTGAAAACATTCTATTGATTCTATGGAACATTAAAATAGAGGTCAACAAAACTTTACACAACAAGGTAATAAAGTTCATATCTTCAATATAAGCTTTCTTTTTCAACATATATATAATGTATACATACATATGTAGAAGAAGGCTTTGTGAGGTAGTCTGAGTAAACTAAATAATTATAATAATAATAATAACAGATGCTTTTACTTTTCGAAAGCAATTTGTCATTTCGACCCTCTTCACGACAGGTGTAATATATATATATATATATATATATTATATACATGTATGTATGTATATTTATTTATAAATGTAAAGTAAATGGGGACACTTACTTTTCTTTTAATTAATACCAAAGTGATCCATCAATGAAAATTAGATTTTGTACAGTGTGCAAGTCATTTGTAGGGAAAGGAGATAAATTCATAATTATTTAGAATGAAAAAGTGTTTCCTTTTTTATTGCAAAACAATCTTCATTCTTTTTTTATCTCTCAACATTTTCTTTAAAAGTAGATATTAATTTTTTTTATCTTTCTTCAATAGTTTGGTGAAATAGTATATTGACGATGACGTCACTTTATACAACCATTTAATTGTCTAAATATCATGAGCTCAATTAAAATGAATTTGAGTCCCTTCAATCAACGTTTAGAGTATTTATAAGGGAAGTGAATAAATACACAAAATGATCAACTGACCAAAAAATATGTACATAGGGACTTAAAGGATACATCTAAACTATCAAGGAAAAGCTATTTATACCTTTCTAAAAATATTTGACGAAGATTAATTCGGTTTTTTTGTGCAAATATAGAGCAACAATTTTCGTTCCATGTTATAATAATATATCTAATCGACAAAACAAGCAAATTAATGATGTTTTTTTTTTCTTGTAACCTACAAAAACAAAAAAAAAAAAAAAAAAAAAAAAACTAACTCCCTTGCAACATCTTCCAATAAACAATTTTTTCCCCTTCCCTATAGAACCGTCCCAGATTTTGTTTCCCTATATTGTTTATTCAGCTTCAAGATCAAAGATTAATTTTTTTCTACATGCAAACGAATTTTTTTGTATGTACATACATACCTATGTATGGAGTTAGTCACTTTTTAATATTATTCAGCTTATCCCTCTTTTGATACTCAGTTTTTTTTTTTTTTTTTTTTTTGTGGTAGGGGATAGCTAAAAAGTTTTCCTTATTTTTTTTTATATATAAAATTGTTTGTCCAACTTGTTCAAATATCCAGAGAAAAAAAACAAAAACTACAAATACAAAAAAGGTTCTTTAAATATTGATTAGGGGTTTAATTCCCCCCCCTCTCCCCTTTCTCTTTTTTGAAAAAAAAAAAAAAAAAACTTGCTTCAGAATTCAAATTTTGTTTACCTCAAGGTAAATATGAACATTTACAAACATTCAATATCTTGTTTACCATAAAAAACCATTCAATACACCAATTGATGTGTTTTTATATACAAGAAAGGGATTTGAATATGAAAGGGGTTTTTTATAATTTTTCATCTTTTAATTATTGCAGTGATCTCATTTACATATATTCTTGAATTTAAATATTAAAATTGATCTATGCACTTATAGGTCGTTGTAATTGGGGAAATCAGGGACATTTGCAAAACTTTTGCCTTTTGCCTTAATTACTAAAAGCTGGTTTCCCTCAGACACACAGAAATGTATATAAATAGTATAGGTACATTGTTATCGATGAAATCTATTTATAAATGATGCAAGTGTGGATTTTTTTTTTTCAAAAATTGCATTTGAATGCACTAAAATGTTCTAACATTCCTTTTTATCTCATTTTTCAAGCTAGACAATTATTTATAAAAGGTTATAAAGGGGTACAAAAACGGAATTACAGACACCAAACAAACAAACAAACAATTGATTCTATAAATATAAGTAGTATAAATCAGAGAAATTCACTTTCATTCAGAGTGATAGCACAACCCTCTTTAGGACGTTGCATTAGCCATTATATATGCATATTGTATTCAGGTCTTGAAAAATTCATCGATAGGTAAATTCATCGACGATCAATTCATCGATGGGTAAATCCATCGATTTTTTCCCTCCCAATGAATACTTTCAACAGCCTAGAGTAAATTCGTGGATACCTATTGCTGCCTCTGGTACGATGAACTAGCTTTTAATTATAATTTGTCTTCTTTACATTCGTCAAGTTCCCATTATTTTAAATCTTATTAAATTTAAAAGAGACAAACCTTATTCTAAATCATTGTTTTTGCTTCGTTCCATTTGTAGAAACTAAAAATAAATCTAATTTACAGTTTTTGTAAGAGTTTTAAAGTTGGTGGTTGTACATTTTTGGAAATACAAGTCCTAAATATAATGTAATTAAAATAATAGCTTTTTCTATTTTATGCACAAAGTTTCTTTATATAATTTTAATCGGGTCTGTGTTCATGTAGAAAACCCTGCCAAAACAAATTTGTTCAAAGCTGTTTTTGTTATCAAATACAAATTATTAACATTTTCATCACCTATTTCATGTGTTTTCTACTTTTTAACAAAATTAATAAAATATTGCTAAAATATAAAATATTAATTTATTTATGTGTCACTATATGTTGGTATTTATTGGACAAACAACTATCAAACTATGACCCATATGTGTGACGACAAACTTGTGGATAAATAATAACTCAAGGTACTTACAGTAAAAAAAAGAAGTCCAGAATATTGATAAAACTACAAAATGGTCATTTATATATGATTAAAATTTCTTTCAAAATAAGGAAAAATGGATTTGTATCGTAATAAAAATATGTTTATTTTATTGGATTATAGACTTATAAATATATTTCATCTTAAATATATTAAAAAAGATTATCCCAAGGGTTATATTTGTCACCGGTTGTGCAGCTAAGGGTTAGTACATACATATTCAAACTTGAACAATAAGGATTTTTTAAAACAAATACCAATTATTTGGGAATTAAAAACTAATAACTCCTATTTTGGCTAATTTTTTTTCTTCAAACTATTCTATGAAATCACACTAAAGAATACAAGACCCAAATATAGATAACTGAATAATTTTTCTCAACATCATAAAAAATTTTCTTTCAAAATTTTGAGTAATTAATTTGACGAGTTTCTTTTTTCCTAGTATTCTTAAATTTTGCGTTCAGTTATATGTTTATTATCAATGGCTTTTGTGACTTAGAGTTTTTCCCATAAATTTGTTTTTTAATAATACATGAAGGTTATAACTTAAAAGTAATGACACATTTCCTTGATTATCAGGGATATAAATATTAATGAAGGATGGAAAACTTTGAGAAATGTCTGCACTGTCCATATTTATGTTGTCATTGATAAAGTTATTTAAACCCTATAGGAAATTTTTTTTTTTTCGTGTTTTATTAAAAAAAATGGATCTTGTTTTTGAAAGAAAATAAAATAACTGTAGTCATTGGCAACTTTAATCGATTACCGGTTAATATAAAACCATCAAATATAGGCCGATTTAATCCGTTCACCGATATATAAATCAAATCCTAATACATTATTATTTGAAGGTATTCATGTATATATGGTTTTGCATTCAAACCTTGTTGAACGATCACCTGCTTTAAGCGGTCATATCGAGTTCCCACGCAGGGACTTCATAACTTAAATGCACTGTATTAAGCGTGCTCCTGTAATCCCCAGCTACTGGCCACTCAAAATAATGCATACCAGTACAGATGAACCTGTTTCAACGGTCACTTTTTACTGATTGTACAATACAAAACTTCAGAAGCGGCTCCCTTGAAATAGATGAATTAATTCTTCCATATAATAAATTATAATCCTGGTCACTTGGTCTGATGGGTACTTACTATTCATATTTTTATAGAAGTTTGATCCTGTATAATTCAGATCCTTTAGATACATGGACCCTTTTCAACAAATAAAATATGTAGTGATGTCTTTTCCTCTCTATCTGAGAATGAATAGGGCAATTTTAACACAAAGTTAGTAATGCATTATTAAAACTCAAACAGTTTGTAATCGATTCAACAAAAATTAGTATGCAAAATACTGTCATTTAATTAAAATAACAGGTGACGTATATTTGAATGGCTAATCAGTTTGAAGAAACGAAAATTTCAAACTCTTATTAGTAATGATATTGAGAATTATATTTTATTTCGATTATATGAATGTATATTTATACATATAATAATTAAAGTTAATTTTATATTATATATTTTATTAAAAAAGTTTCAAATATTTGTATATTATTTGATACATTTTATTTTGCAGTTCATGAACTTTTTTATGACCTATTTTTTTCAGTTTCCCTGGCTTGGTCACTTAATACAGGTTTGACTATATATATATATATATATAAATATATATATATATATACCAGGTTGATCTTATAAAATGATAGTTTATTGATCAATTTCTAACGTTTATTGTAAAAAAATGATGACTAATTTACTCTTCAAATAATAGTCGTAGCTAGTCCCGCAGTTTCTCCATCTATCAAGCAATTTGTGGATGTTGCATCAAAAAAAATGGCCGTCTTTGGTCGCAAACCAATCATTAAGCCATTGGTTTTGTTATGGTTTTTTTGCTTCTGCGTGAGAATTGAGGCACTGTTCTTTGAATGCTTGACAAATAAATTATAATTTATAAAAAAAGTCATTTTTTGTAAGAGTCTCTGTTCTGTTTTTCACTTACGTAAGGGATCCTCAGATAAAAAGCCTTTGCTCTTGATAAAAAAAAGTAGATAATAGTTATGCTTAAAGATATTTCTCATCTAAATAATGATGAAAAAGATGATGCACTCATCGAATTTATAATTTAGTTAGAATCAGATGAACAACTGATTTTGTTAGAAAAATGTTTACAAAAAACAAAAAAACTATTCTTAAGCAACATGTGATGATGCTATTAATGAATAATAAATAACACTACCATGAATATAATTACTACTTAAATATATATTTGAATGTATGTTTATACATTTTCCTTTTTAAGACTAGATATATGTATGAAAAATGATTTTTTTTTAAAGAAAAAGATCAAAAGATAAATAAATGAGATTATTTGACTGTAAATGGACTATATGAAAATATAAAAACTCCTTTTTCTATAAAATAGGTAGAAATAATTTTCTGCACAATTGGTTTTCAATACCATCTCTGTAAGTAACTACATATGTTATACCTTTCTATATAAGTTGTAGTAAATAATAAACGAGGTCGGAGGGTTGTACTTCCTCAGAAAATTGTTCGTACTAAACTTAATTATTAAATTATCCTTTTATGAGAGCTCTATGTGTCTGGTTTTTTTGTTTGACAATTGAAGGCATAAAAAACTTTTCTCTATGATAAAAATCAGTCCCTAAAACCTGTAATCACATATGAAAAAACCAACTGAAGTAATATGTTATTGGTTATACTTCAGTTTCTCCCTAACCTTTCAAAAAAAGATATTTATATTTGAAATTGCCAAAAAAAAATCCTTTTTTGACTGGATTCTTTGGGGTCACTATAAATAATTAGCAACAATAATTCTTCTCATAGATTTAATGAAAATAGCTTATGACTCCATAGATTGGAACCTAAGACACAACATTGGAGGTGCTACAAAATACTTTTTTATATATAAATATTTTATCTAAGCTAACTTTATTTAAATATTACCAGAAAGTTGAGTCACTTTAGTTGTTGTAATAAACTGTAGTTAAAGTTTACTGATAATGTATATCGGTAATTGTCTTATCGTAGTTAATATTTATTAAAATTAAAGAAGCTGTTTATATTTATTTATTGTTGATAGAATTGTGTAGAACAATGTTTTTCTGTAAGTAAATTTTGTCACTATGAACGTACAACTTTGTGCAACTGGAGAACTTCTCTTAAAAGTAATATTTAGACTATGATTTATAAACTTTCTCTAAAGAATGTTGTTTATTTATAAGCAGAAAATATTATTTGATATTGTTATTTTTATCTTTTATTTGTTAACTAAGGACTAGAGAAATTGATTATAATTTAAAAAGTAGACTACCCCTGTCGATATTTGCTTTCTCAAATGGTAATTTTTCCTTACTTTCACTTATAATTATATTATAAAGTTATTTACTGAGTAAGATAGTTGATTAAGCTCACTCCTAGTTAATATGTATTTTACATATCATCATAATACACAATTACAGAATCTTTTTCAACAATTACATTGTTTTGTAGAGTAAGGAAGACATATTATATTGTGCCAGTGACAACAACCAAAAATATAAGAGTCTACTTTTCAGATAAAGATCAACGTTTATCAAAAGTAAGTATTTGTGATCAAAACTTTTTTTTTTTTTTGAAAGAAATTGTATTTTTGTACAAATGAATAAATTAAATTATTTTCTTTAAGTTTCCTATTGAACCTTGATTCTACCCAAGCATATGGCTTAGGCAGTAAACCCATTGATAAAGTAAGATATATATTCTGTCTTTGCAGGTTATTATATACACTTAATAAAGAAAATGAAATCTTACAATGGTTTTATAAAGTATTACCGGCAAAAGTTCATTTATTGAAGAATGTAATTTTGTGTATATTTTAATAGCTCTAATGATTTTTGCTTTACAATGTAATAATTGCACACAAGAGGAGTAGATAATTGAAGAAACACATATTTTGCATACAAAGGTAGCTGCTATCTCTTTCTTTTTTTTTTCTTTCATAACCTTGATGATGAGAGAAGGGATTATTATGCATAAATGCTAATGATCTCTTAGGAGTAGACCCATTAGTCTAAATTACATCCATTTTGACTGCTTCCTATGAACGAACAAAAAAATGCATCTACATACTACAAAGATATAGGGATATCGATCACATATCTTTCATGATTAAAGTAAGATCTTGTATGCTATTAGATGTAAATCCCTTATCTATCAGCACACTATGTGAAAGTAAATTATAATCATTTCTTAGCGAAATATGAAAATATGTATTTTATATATATATAAATATATTCTTAGAACATGTATGTACTGAATATTTATCTATGTAGATTTCGTACAAATATTTAAAAAAAATATATTTTTGTGTTAATTGGAAAGCCTTATAAAAAGTCTATAAGGTTGATTAATTTTTGAATATTTGTATCGGAATGAAAAATCAGGATTCATTATTGTTGACAAACTGAGAAAAAAAAATATTTTTGGTCCTTTGCCAAATAAACCAAACTATAGTCATTCAAATAACATTCAAGTAGTACACTATAAACGCTTTTTTTACCGATAGTAATTTCGCCGAATGGATAATAAATACGTATATTGAATTATGATCACACTTTTTGAGACATTTAGAAATAACTTGTGCGTATTTAATGACTTAGTAAAAATTTGAAAGTATTGAGTGGTTCTTGTTGAGTCATTTTATAATGAGAAAGCTTTTTCCATATGAAAAATGAATGTGGCTTCAACTTATATTTTTTGTTAGTTTATGGTCTATTCACTAACCGGCCTTTCTTTTCACATTCAGAATGCATCAAGTAAAAATTTGAATTTCTGTACATTATTATTATTTTTTGAAGCTCTTGAAGTTGACATATCTTATTTGAAGCAGAAAGGTTTTTCTATTTGCCACGGATATGAGGTCGTTAATTCCATTTCATAATGGTTTTTATAAATAAATAAATGGTTCATTTAGAACTTGACGTCTATGGAATGTGAGAATAATGGAAGTTGCCTTACGTGTTTTGGTAGAGGATTGAGTCTGATTAAATGTAAATACTCCATGAAGCATAATATGTACGAATTGTACATTTTTTTTGAGGAAGTGCACTTCTAAAAAAAAATTATATTTGGTAAATTATTGATCGCACACGGTAATTTTAATTATGTTGTTGCAACCACCTTAAAAGATATAGCACAAATGTTAATTTATTGAAAGGAACATAAATAATGCAGATCTAATGATTCCAACTTGCAAAAAAAAACCTACAACAATGTTGCAATCATTGGGGAGCTTTTGTTAAAGTCATAAGTACACACATAAAAAGATTTTACTTTAATACACATGTACACTATGCAAGATAGTTCACTTCTTTCCCTTCCCCCTTTTTTTTCAGGAAAACTAAAAACAAAAAAAAGAAAGCAATCAGGTTTTTATTAATTATGTTTCATTCTCAGGTACGTCCTTCAAAAAAAATTAAAAAAAATGAAATTTCATATACTTATATATATATATATATAAAAGAGTATTTTTTTACATAAATCATATTTTCTTCTTAATTTTGAAAGCCATTTTCTTGACAATTTTTATATAGCATTAATAATTTTAATACGTTTTTTTTATTCTTTATAGAGATTGAAAATGCATATTGTTATTTGGTAAAATATTATATGTATATAATAATCTAACACATAATGTTGCTTTTGTTTTGAGGCTAGACTAACACTAATTTAATTTGCATGCCTATAGATACAATATGAACTCAGGTATGCGTACATTGAAATCTCATTGTTTCTTAAAAGTCCACATAGGTTTATAAGAAGTATAAACGTATGATTGCAAAGTCCATGATTTATCACCATTAGACAAAAAAAAAATAAAGGCAACAATCTAACCTGCAGTTTCATTTAATTACATCAAAATACTAATGTAAAACTACAAAAATTTATGATTTATGACTCTCTCCTCACTGCTACGAACAAGGAATAAAACAAGAACAAAAATATTTTACATTATTTATTTGCTTTGGTTTTTTTAATATGTGGTTATCAATTGTTTGGATCTGTAATTTTCATAGAAGACTATAATTTCAATAACTGCACCTAACGAAAGAGTACGCACATATTGTATATTAAAAAATATGTAAATACGTGCTTTAAAAATCAATATGTTGATTTTCATTGTACATAACTAAAAAGTGTGCAGTACAAAAAAAGTTTAAAAACAACAACAGCAATAAGCCACAACTATGAATTACCACAATCTGCAATGGCTTTGAAATACTTACTATCATTATTAAAATTACTCAATATACATGCATAGATAAAAAGCAGGGAAGATATTTAATTATTTAAATAGGTAGCGTTAAAAAACCTTACTTTCATACCTACAGAAATATAAGTTTATAATATATGAACATTATATTTCAGCTATAATTGTGGTTAAATAGGTAAATGGAGATGTTTTTAAAATCCTGCAGATATTAATTTGTTCATTGTAAACTTGGAATTTTAATTTCATAAAAAAAGTTTAAAAGTGGGAATTTAATTTAGTTGATAAAATATCTATTAAAAGTTGGATAATTATGATTTTGAAAAAAATGACTCAAATCTTTTTTTTTGTCCTTTTTCGTTCAACATCTCTTAACAGGTCATTGTTAATATCTGTTTATATAGTAGTACTATAACTAAATAGTTTTAACTCAATTGTATCCTTTACAACAATACGTACAATGTAATTTTGTCAGCTCTCAATTTTTTAATGTACCTTTATTGATGCTCTGAACTTTGATTAGGGTTGAACACAAATTATCTGTCCTTGAATTATGGGATAATTAGACTTCTAATCTTAAGTCAAGAATAATTCAAGAATTGATAAACATTGGATAACCCTCTTAACATTTGAGTCTTTCTTCCTCATTTTTTTTTTTGTTAAAGAAAGGTTAAGTGATCAAGGAAGAGTTCTCCTCTGTTTAATAGATCAACGATATAATTATATCCCGTTGTCATTTTCCAATTTAAAAATGCTTGTACTAATTTTTGAATAAAACATCGAATACATTTATATGTATATATATATATATCAATTAGCGATGGGTCTTGAACTACAAATTAATGTTTTGACTGTTGATATGCTGAATTTAAATTAAACCTTGTTTAGCAATAAACATTTCCTTACGAATGACCTCTTTGAGTAATGACCGTTTATGTATAATTATCCCACTTCTATAAATGCTTACACTATATTAAGTTCTTGGTTATCAATTATTCTACATATCATGCCACGTGTTCTAAACGTTGATTTGTTAAAATCAAACTAGCTCCTGCTAGGTTGTAAGCAATTCCTAATTGTTAATTGAAGAATCGTCTCACAGTTGGATAAAGTGTATACTAATTGACTGACTACCCTATATACTAATTTCAAATCGTTATTTTATACCTCTCAAGAAAGGATTAAGAGGGATAGCATCGTGGTATAAATTAGGAGTCAATCCTTTTAAGGCAGGTTTAAACTAATTGATAATTAGTTGAGTTTTTTATTTAAGAAATTGGATCTTGTTTTGAAGTTTTGAATAAAATACATATAGGTAATGACAAAAAATTTCAACCAAGAGTTTTTAATTACATTACCATTGCAAATCCAAACGTTGCCAATGCAACAACCATACCTCAAAATTCTTTTTTATCAAAATATTATTGATATAAAATTACTTAATATTTAATTATGATAATTGACCCAAATATTGAATATATCTTTGGAATATATAATAGTTTACAAATTTACATCATATAAGATGTACATAAAATTACTCATTCAATACACATCTTTTATGAGCTGGTGAATACAAATACTCCCATTGAACCAACGGATGATTAGTGGGCATTTATCATTAAAAAAGAAAGAAAAGTATGAGTATAAAATTATTGTGATCCCCCCCTCCCCCACTTGTTGTTAATAAAATTATAAGACTACAACTACATTTTAATTATTTTCAAAGGAAAACTTTTAAGATGTCATTTATCAATTAATAAGAACACAGATTCACTAATTTGAAATGCCAAAAATCATAAGGGGTCTAATAATAATAATAATATAAGTTACTCAGTTTTGCACGCTGATTTCAAATCTGTAATATTTTATTTTTCGAGAATCCGATGGTTTTTGAGAAATCGGACCCTACTTTTTGAGCTAATTCCGCCCATTTTTCAACTTCAACTTCAATTTAGGCCTAAAAGGATATTCATTTTGTGCATTAAAAAATAATAATTCGCGAGTGAATTAAAGGCAGACTCCATTTCCAGTCTTTGTTTTGACCTAAAAGGACTATTAGGGACGTAAGGTGCCGGAGTTGGCCCAAAAGTCGACCTAAATGTTTGTACTTAAATAACTCCTTGACTATTACTGAAGTGGATTAATAAGGAATCCATACAAGAGCTGAGACCCACAGCTTTCAAGCGAGATGTCAAGCGCCCGATAAGAATCCTTAACTAAGAAGAAATCGTCCATTTAGATGTTTAAATTTTCATGCAATTTTGAGCAAAAATTCCCTATAAATCTAAGACTCATGGTAGAGCCACTTAAGTCGTAGTGCAGAGAAGGATTTCAGCTGGTTTCTTAATCCTTCGTCATCTTTGAAGAGTTTTGAAATCAGTGTGCAAAACAGAATAACTTTTATTATACGTATAGGATTTTTGTCTGTTGACCAGTGCAATTATTCATCCTTTTTGCTATGGTAATGATGAAAATCATGGAGCAGTGATCAAAGTGGAGCTTCTATCGAGTATCCAATCAATATAATTACTATTTCATGAATATTTCTACCTTCGTGGTAATTTTTTTCTTTCACATAAAACAATTACATTTTGATAGGGATTTGATGTTTATTATAGCTATTCGACCTGACATAAAACTTCATTGCTCCATTTTGTTAATTTCTTACTTTTCCCTTATAAAAATAGAACAAAAAAACAATTGAATTTCGTGAAAGGAAAGAAAAGAAGTAAAAAAAAAGAGAGGAAAAAAAAAAGGATCCATCTTATATATATATATATATATATATATATATATTTGAAAGTATAAATAATTATATGCAATTCCTTCTTTCTTCGACTATACACACCTACATCTATCTCTGGAGGCTATATGTATGTACCTGTTCCATTACTATAAGGTAATTTACAAAGTAATGTAAATCTTCTACAACCAGCTTTTATTACTCCTCCTTATTCATATGTATGTACATAAATATATCACTTCCTCACCGCTTACTCTGCTCTTCATTGTCGGTAGTCTCTTTTTTTTATATGGTATATGTACATTATTATATACTAAATATATATACATACTCATAGAAGTATCAAGATAATAATATGATTATAAAAATTATATACATATCCAGAGGCAGCATGAAAAAGAATGGTAAAAATAACCTACAAAGAAAAAAAAATCTTTCAAATATATGCATATATATAACACCTCAATTGATATAATGTCCTGCGCTCTTTTCCATATTTCATAGGGATGTCTATCAATAAAACTAAATGTAAAGCTTAATTTTATATATTTGCTCAAAAATTTATGTGGAGTGTGGCTTTATTTTTATATTGTTTGGAGAGGAAGATGCAGTTTGCAACAGAGAGAGAGATAAACAAAGTATAATTAAATAAATTAATTAATATTAGTACATGACAAATTATCATGTTGTGTTTAACCTTCTATTTGATTTTTTTTCTAAGGGATCGAAAGCCAACATGTTTTACAGATTATTTGATTATTGACATCAAGTTTATTTTTCTCATTATTAGCCTTTTAAAACATAACCATTGGTTGAAATCAAATTCACTCTTGTTATTAAGCTCTGAGCAATTCAAGAACCAGACATGTAATAGAATATAACATACAGAACAAATTTTAATGAAGGCTTCTTAAATAGTATACATTCAGCAGCATCGTCATTATAGTAACGTCCAATAGTTTTTACAACTGGGGAAATAATATTTTTTATCCAAGTTTACAAAACCCCGTTTTTTTAAAGAAAGTTTGCTAATGGAGCCCTACAAGGTGAGGGAAGAAATCGTTATTTATGTTTGAGTAGAGTAGTTGTAAAGAACTACAATTAACTACCAAATGATTTGGGTCATTTTTGTCTCTCTCTCTCTCTTTTCTCTTTCTTATCTTTGGAATAACTACAAGATGTGTAACACATAATGTAGTGACTGCTTATACTAGGAAGAAAAAAAAGAAGAAGGTTAATAATAATAGAGGCTTAATGAAGTGTCCCAAAATGAAGGAGGTCAGATACGACGACTCAAACCCCCTTTTATTTTCTTTCATTTCATTACATATACTTTTGTGCTCTTTGTTTTTGAAAAGGAAGTTCATTTCGTTGGAGCTATTAGAGAGTGTGGAAATGGTGGAGGCCAAATAGTTCTACAGATATGTATGTATACATATGGAAATTAGAGGAAAGAAGTTGAACTCCTCCTCATTTAAAAAAATAAAATAAAAAATACAAATTAAAACCATTGTATATGTACCTACTTATGATAATGAGTCAACTCTCCAGGGAAACATTTCACATCTATATACAAATATTATATAACTTGATTCTACGTATACTCCTCTGAACAAAGATGGTTGAAAAAGGGGGAAATTATGTCTAAATATTGTACTTATTTGTAGTAAATATTATTATGATCCTTCACTTTCTGTATATGTATATATATATATATTTAAGGTTAATTTATCTACGGTAGGTTCATCTTAATAAATAAGCCCTGTTTCCCAAGTGACATAAAAAATAGTCGTATCAAAAAATATTGTCAAAAATTATTGTTCTTCATTAATTATCGAGGATGTATATCTACCAAGGTAGATATAACATACATAGAATGGTTGAGATAAATGATGGTTATAATCAATACTAGCTCTTCATATCTCTTATATATGTATATGCATATAGGCATTGATAATTAATGAATACTAATGAAATAATGCATAGTTAAAAGAAGTGATGAAATAAGTTTTCCTTACAAAAAAAAAAAATTAACAGAGTGATACAGGAGATTAAAATAAATGCTATTTTCTTATTCAGTGTACTCAAAAGTATATGCAAAGTATCTAATCAAATTTTCATTGGTTTTTTGTGGACTCTTCTAAACTTCTAAAGTAGACCTTTTGCAAAGAGAAAAAAAGTAATTGTGGAACATGTTTGTTTCACATATTAATCTAATTCAAATATTTTTTGTTGAAATATAATTTGTTAAAATGAATCTTTATTTTTTTAAATATTTATAATTTATTTTGGCTTTTCCTTATATAGATATCTATATACTTTAACAAACATAACTTTCTTTCAATGTGTTTTTCTAAATGTAGCCCTTTAAAAGTTGCAATTTTCTAAGTGGTACCTTTATCGTATTGAAAAGCTTGCTTTTCCAAGACGTAGACTATTGAGCATGCCATGATTAATGGCATAGTTAGTTATTCAGAACATATAAATATAGTTTTGTATATTTTTAAGAGGCTTTCTGACCTCAATCCTTTCTTTCCCCTTGTCTATATTTGTCTAGGCCTTTATGATATACAAATAAATGCTACAACTTTAAGGGTAACAGAGTGGTTTCAGGCTATAATTTCCCTGAGGTTGTGGTTTATAAAGGTACAAATGTTATGAAATACATCTGTATCAAAATAATAAATGAATAAAGTCTTAGAACTGTTATTTCTTTGATATAAAATAATAACTTCATCTTATTTAAATGTATATATCATGAATTGATTGAAAGATGTACATGTTTATATAATAAAAATCAAATTAAACTATAACTAATACTGTAGTTAGTTTATCTTGTAACCCAGAGCAATAATGATGCTCTTTCATTTCAAAAATTCAGATTTACACAAACACTATGATTGGAACAAATATATCCATTTTTCTTCTGTTCTTCCTTTCTACTGCAGGGCCTGCTTGTCAAAAACATTGTAGAAGGCTTATACAACGTATTAATTGTCTTCTACTCTGGGCATTATTTGTTAAAATCCAAAGAAAAAGAAGCCTTCTCTATAGCTTAATAGCCCATAGAGTCTTGAAGTTGAAATCTTCATCAAATGTAATTTTAACACTAATATATAATTAGAATTGTTATACGGAAGATTGGAAATTTACTTCAAAATTTCAAATTGTCTGTTCTTTGATATTTTTCATAAATAAACATTGGTCTTTTGAATTTGAGTGGCCACAGCCCCAAGTACCCTTAAACATATATTTTTTCAGAATTATCCAAAGGAAGATAAAATTATCACCCCCACAAACTAATGCATTTTGCTTTATATTAGTTCGCACTAAAACATTCAGTTCTTTTTCAATTCTGGTTTTATAATGAACTTTGATTCACTTAAAAAGATTTTTATTGCTTCTGCAGCTAAATACACAGCTTTTTTCATGTAGATACAAGGATACAGAGTAAACTATGCAATATACCTCACATATAATGAATTTTTTTGTCTGTTTAAAAGTTTTGCTTAAAAGTTTAAAGTTTGACGATGTTTTGTTAAAGAAATCTGTAGATCTCAAAATATATATGAGGTAGATAAGTTTAGTACTCTCCAAAATGTTCATAATTAGATATGTAATTAATTAAAACAAGGTTTTTTTTTTTTTTTTCAATAAAAAGGAGTTTCAATGTGATGCACTTTAGTAATTGGATAAATTTACCCAGTGGCATTTCTTGTGGAAATTTTTTAATTAAGGAGCAGTAACGAAAGGGCTAAGTTTAATATGTTTTAAATTTCTATTTGGCATTATCTATTCAATTTTTTGTTAGTCCAATGGGACCAAAAATTCTAAAATAATAATTTATTCTAAGTACATAATTTTACTTCTTATTTCGTGTAAATTCCTTATTCATCATTTGCAAAATGGTATATACAAATTTTGGGTCAATTAACATGATTAAATACTGAGGTATTAAACAATTTATTAACTTTATATCGAAGTTTCTAGAGAAAAAAATAAAGTGTTTTCCTTCCACTGCCACCATTTTTCTTTCCCTTATTGGTTGAATACTTAATAATCTGACTCATAGAATAGATGGATTTCTAAATCTTTAAAAAAAAAGTGAGAAATTATTTTCGAAGTTGAAAAATTTCAATTAATTTCTCATATTTGATCGCTACTTTATGCCTAAGATTATTATTGTCCCAGGATTAAAAAAAACAGACGAATAGAAACAAAAAAGAAAATATGGTTATATAAATTAAAATTCAAAAAAGTTTTTTATCTATAATAATAGTTAATTTATAATTAATTGGTTAATGAAGGGAGATAAATTGGAGGAAAGTGGTGCAAAATACTCCATAGTTGTAAAAATGAGGCAATTATAAATTTTTCAATCGAATACAGTTAATTTTACAATACAGGATTCATTTTACTGGATATTAGAAAATGAATTGAACTAACCCAGGGTTATTTGCTGTATATTATATAATATTATAATAATTTTAAAGATATTATGTGAAATAATTGTACCAATGTATTAGTCTAATAATTAAAAAGTTTCATTTTTGATTTAAAAAAAAAGTGTCTACTCCTGATTTACGATGAATAACATTTTATTGAAGTGAGGCAGTGTATCTGCAATTAGAATTTTAGTACCTCTGCATTCTAAACGCTGAATGTTATTTGACACTCTTAAATAATACTCAATAACTGATGATAGTGTTTATTATTCTTATAAATATTAGAGATTTATATTTCCTAGATAGCCAAGATTGATAGATGATGACGTCACTGCATAATATCTAAGATGACGGCCTTATTTGATAAAAATTTGACCCATGAGATAATTTTTACGTCCAATTTGAGCTTTTTCTTAAGATTTAGAGTGAAAAACGACGAGACGTCAAATTTTTTTGGACTGATACATGGTTAGTTATTATTATTATTATTATTTTGGTTCCATAGATTCTGCATTCTCATTATTATTGCAATTAACAGCTTTGTTTATATTTTTATGAAGAAGACCATTTGGTACATTTTAATTTTATTCAACAAAATATGTAAGTGTCTCAAAAAAATATAAATATTTTTTGTAAGAGCAAACCACTATTTTCTTCTAGCTATCTCAACTGTTTATATAAATACAAACGTTTTTAAATTTAAAATCAGTCAGTAACAAACAATAAGTTCTTGCAGCCCCCCTTATTAAAAGTTAAAAGAGTAATTAATTATTAATGAATGAATGAAACATCAATGTCTTCAAAATAGTCACATTCCAATCATGTTTTTCCCCGAAGTTTCCCCAGTTTTTAAAATTAAAAACTCTTTAGAATATTATTGCAATGTATAAAAACTTCACAGTACTTGATGTTAATACTTTAAGAAAGGACAAATAGTGTTAAAGCACTTCACCTTTAATTCAATTACTTGAAGAGGATTTGAACTAGACATATCCAACTCTTTACACGACCAATTACCATATTTTTGCCACAATTTATGTAAAATATGGAAAAACACTTAGAATAACTGATTATCTTGTAATTTACATTTGGTTGTGAAATGTCTTGCTGCTCCTTACATCACAAGTTTGAAGCTAAATTTTGATCTCAAGTCTTTCATATACATTTAAAAAAAAGTGTATTTTAATTTTTTGTGGATACCCAACGTACATAAATAAAAGGTTTTAAAAGTAAATATTTTTCAGAGCACACTGAATCAAACCTTAATTTATAAAGTATTACCCGGCGAATTTGTCTAGAGTCCATATTATGTGAGGTGAATTGGTGTATAAGTAAAACTAATATTGCTTCTAAATTGCCAAAAAAAAAATGATGGGTAGGAAAATTATTTGGTTATTTTTTTTTTTGAATACTCTGCAAAAGTGTTCATGCAAATAACTCATCCCCATTTTCTTACAATTTTTTACTCATACAATGCATACTCATGTAGATTTTTTTAAACTACTTTCAAGAAATGAAAATAGAGTATGCACATGCAGATATATGCAAAAAAAAAAAAAATTTAAGTAGATCAATTATCTTACACGTGACGTAATAAAGGTATGTAAAAAGTTACTATTTTGTAAAGCCTTGAGTGTATTTTAAAAATACAATTATATGTATATTTTTTTATTTTTTTGCAGTTTACAACTGAATTAAATATTAATGAGCATACTTCTTAATGATAGACTGACGGCACTCGGATTTGAACAAAACTAGTATTTAAAAAAAAAAAAAAAAATCAACGATCAACAACAGTCCCTGTCATATTTGATGCCCTAAGTATGGGTAAATAGACTGTCAGGTTGTGTTTTTTTTTTTTGACATTTTATTTAATTTTGGGTTTTTTGTGCCCGTCAATAAAAACGTGTGATCAAAAAAAAGGATAAAATTTCCTTAAAACACAGCTGAAATGTATTGAGTGTAAAGTCATTGTTTTTGGAAATATTTACTTTTTTTTTTCCTCATATTTTTACACCTTTTCATATATCTGTAATAAACATATTTTTGTTTGCATGAGTTGACCAAATTGTAAAAATACTTATCAAAAAGCCAATAGTAAAGAATAATCATTGATTATTTCAGACATTGGTGGTATATCGTGAAAACTACATAATTACTATAATATAATCTGAGAATTCTATTTCAGTACACATCTGTGTAAATGACCTAATGATCATAAAAATATAAATGATTTTAAATATAATCCTTTTAAAACCACTGCCAATGATAGAAGAAGAATACAAAATGAAGAAACAACTTTCTGGGAATCACCATAAATGAGGTATTCGGAAAAATCCAGGAAATTTGTTTCCTTATAGACTAAGAAAAGAAGGAAATTATTTTAAAAAGAAAACGTTAGAGTTTCTTTAGGAAGGTGCATCTAATAAACATGAATATAAGGATTGACCTAATTACAAAAAAAAAACAAAAAAAACATTACAATGTCTCAATAAAAAACTTTTTTGCTTCTACAGGGGTTGAACATATCCCTACAGATCTTTTATATTAGACTATGAGATATAACAGACTAACAGTGGACTAATAATTACAAATATAACAAATAAGCCTTGAGTATTTGTTTCATTAATTTGTTAGCTTTTGTGTGGCAAGAAATTGTTACACGTATTTTCTTCATGTTTGATTATTATTGTTATTATTATTATTACTATTTTGGGAAGGGCTTTGTAAACGTGATATGGAAATGAATGCTTTCCGCAGTATCAGAAATATAATAATCTACCGATATTTTTTCTTTAATCAAATAAATTACACTCGCAGTTTACATTAAAGAAAATTTTGTAATCTATGCCTTTCCTTTAAACGACGTGACTCAAGACTCTCTTTAGTTGAAATATTCCTTCAAACTTGAAATATATACTTTTATTAATATATGAAATATTAAAAAAATAAATAAATAAATGGATGATGATCCAGTTGCAATAACAAATATTTGATCTATCACTTTATTTTTCAACTTATATTTTGTACTCGTCTTTTTTTTTTTGCTGTGTCATTTAATTGATGGGGCATTTTAGGAGAGACAGCCTTGACCCATGGTCTAAATTGATAAATACATACAATAAAAACAAACACGAGTTAAATGACTGACCCTTTAATTCCTGTTTATAGAGGGAAAAAGAGTGACTATTTGTCAAGAAATATCGAGTTAATTACATTTTCTTAAAACTACATACATTGAATATTCTCAAAGATATAATGTTTAAGCATTTATGTGACTCACTCAATTAAAACAAAATTGATGAACACTTTTTCCAATTAATTACAACCTTGTCGGTACTAAATAATTATTTTAAATAAAACTGTTTGATATTACGATTTAATTTACTTTCTGTGTTGCAGATTATTTGTTTTACACATGAGTTATTTCTTATTCATTTTTGGATCCTTGTAGATATAAAACATTTGCTTGAGAATGAGAGAAAAAAACTAATTAGTTTTAATTATTATTTTTTTCCATACTTCGAATAAACTTTGCCAGCATGAATACAAATCACTATTATGGGCAAAAAACAAACAAACAAACATCATACAACATTTGAAGAGGTGTTGCCTTGGCAACAAAGCATCACATACTTATGTAAGTTTCTTTGAACAATACGTGCAATGTGTCCTTGGTAATTCGACTCAATTTATATCTTTATAACAATTTTCTGAATCCACTGGAAGCGTTTAATTTGTTGAAAAATACTTAATCAACAAAATATTTCACAGCAATGAAAAAACCTCAAAATTATTTATAGATAACTTAGAAAAACTCAAAAATAGGACATCAAATGTGTACTTTTTTTTTTTCATGAAGAAGATATTCAAATAAACAAGTTGTCCAAAAGAAAGAGGTTTACAAGTTTATATATGTGGTTCACCATCATTAGGCGATTGTAAAGTCGGTTTATCTGTAAGAAGGGAGAAAAAATCTTTTTTTTCTTTTTCTTTTTACTTAATACAACTATGAGCCAAAAATATTGGTGAATTTTTTTGAGATTCCGTAAGGGAATATAGGGATATATATTACCCTAAAACCAAATTGCAGTGCCTTTGCAGCAGCATCCTTTCAGTTCGGAAATGAACTTTTTTGACAACCGACCTTACACCACCACACATGTAATTTTACTAACAAACCCTTCAATTATTCAACAAGTTCAGATTGAAAAGGTTTTTTTTTCTTCTTGTTGTTGGAATGGAACACGAAGGAAATTCAAATGATTGATATTGATTGATGATATTGATTGGTGAACATATATATTTAAGTATTTGTATAAAATCCTAACCATAAACGAGTCTTGGGTTTCATTTTTGATTCCTGAAACTGAAAAAAACAAAACAAAACAATCTAAACAAAGACTTCTTAAAGAATCAATGCAATGGGGGGAAAAATCGAAAAAAAGGTTATGATCATTTTTTCCCCTCAAATCAGAGTCTTATTTTCACACATTAGTCCTCAAAGGAGCTACCTTTATTTGCAACTTACTTTATTCATATCTTAAGAACCTTCAAGAAGCATTTAAGAAAGCAATGGTTGGATTTAGAGGATTAGGGATAGATTATCCACACGGATAATGCCAAATCTTCTAACTCAAAAATGACATCAGATTTTTTAGTCTCTGAGGACATTGAAACCATTTCACATACACCTTTTAGTCCAGATTTGACACTGATCGACTTTTGGCTCTTCCTTGGAGTCAAAAAATATCAGACAGGTCAACAGCCCTTTGGCTCCTTAATAGAGATTAAATAAAAAAAAAAGGGGGGAGGGTATTCAGGATCTTCCAAAAACAGCCTTTGAAATGGTCTTTAAAAAACAGTGGATTCATTTATGGAGCAAGTCAAAGAAATCGGCTGCAGAATACGTGAAAAAAAGGATATTTAACATTTTTAAAATTAATTAATTAATTTATTAAATACATATGCCCCCTATTGAATGAATGAAGGGCCCATTTGTACGTAAATATATGTTAGATAGCCCATGTAGGGAGATTCAGAGAAGTGCGCCCAAAAAATTTCAAAAATATCCACTTTTTCCGTACATAAACAGCTAAATAGACCCACACAACTCAGGTGGAAAAGCCAATGAATAATATATAGATGATTGAGCAACCTTATCATTTTTTCCCCGCCAACTCAACTTACCTTGTATTTATGCACTCATACATATGTATATATATTGAACATAAAATGTAAATACTTTTATTAATTTGTTAAAAAGAACAAACAAAAAGCACATCAAAGGACATAATAACCGACGAAAGATACATTTGTTATATTATATTATGTATATAAAAAAGAAGAGACAAGATCTGTAATTATATGTTTATATGTATGTATTATGCATAAGACATAAGAAAAATATATATATTAATATATTGTCAAAATGTCTTACCTACTTTGAAAAAAAAAAAAAAAAGAAGAAAAAAAAAGCAGGACTTATAACCCATCAAATATTACTTATTCAAATACTTTTGAAATTTGTATAAATTATAAAAAAAATTAGTTTGTTATGTGCAGTTAAATGACTTATAATGTGTGTGTATAATGTTTAAGGTTTTTTGTTGTTGTTGTTTTTTTTTCGTAGAAAAAAATTATAAATAATTACTACTTAGTAGGTATGCTCTAGGTTCATATATATATATATATATATATATATACATATTTATTAATAAGTTCGTCTCCACCCTTTTGTGTATGTATGTAATAGGTCGACATGCACAGAATATCCAATGCAACATTTTTTTTTTTTTAATATATATTTTACACACATAATGTAATTAAAAATTATCTAATTAGAATGGTTCGTGAATAAATGAGCTCTATGTTGGTTTTTTTTCCCTTTTGATTCATTGTGATCCTCCCAAAATGCTCTATTTTGAAAAGGAAGGGGCAAAAAAATGAAATATATATGGAAGGACTTGCAAATTAATTAGCTAATTTTTTTGTGTCTACATGAAAAATATTATTTTCTTTCTTTCTTTCTATATAAGCAGAGGTTTAATCAATCAACACTCCCAAAAATGAGTGGGTTCTTGTATTTTTATTCGAGTATTATTTAAATTATATAGAATTTGTGTTTTCACTACAATTTATGTAAATGCAGGAGCTCAAAAAGTTAAAATAACTTTTGGACTTTGAATTTATCTCAAATTCTAAAAAAACAAAACAAAAAACGATTAATAAAACACCTTATTTTGGCCTACTCAAAAAAAAGAAATAAAAAGTTAATACTATTTAGCAGAACAGACTCTTGTTGGCTATTGGAGTTAACCCTTTCGAACCCAGAGGACACCGGTGTCCCATAAATTCAAAATGTGCTAATGCGCTTCTTTGTCAGCCGATTTTTCTTTTCTTTTTTTTGCTTGATAGCTAAGGTGTATACCTATAATTCATATTTCAATGTTAGCCATAAAAAAATTTGATTTGAATATTTTTCAAGATACTGAAAGTTACAATTTTTACGCATGCAGAAAAGTCATTTTGAAATCAAAATAACTTTTTCGTTTTTCAAGGAAATTATTTGTTAATCAAATATTTGTAAATATATACTTAAAGAATTATAAGCTTAAAATATCCTTTAAATATCCAACGCATACATTAGAAATTATTCAAGTCTAAGTTCTTTGGGACACTGGTGTACCTCTGGGTGTGAAGGGAGTTTTTTTTATATATTAATATATCAACAGAAATTGCTTCATAAAATAAATATCACCTGTTAAATGTACATAAGTTATGATATATCTTTTTTATTTAAGATTTTTCAAATTTTTTTGTCAAGTAGATTATAAGAATAAAGAATAAATGAACACATTGTCTTGCAAACCCTCAACCCTCAGATAGCACTGAATTAGGGAACTCTTAGTTCTCACAAATGAAACTTTCATTATTTTTATAGTATTAGATATTTGTTTGAATGTCAGATACTCTCTTGAGCTGCGTTATGCCCTCATAATCAGCTGTGTCACAAAGTTTGAGATGAATTTCCCTTATATACGACTGCCAATTCTAAAAGAAGGAAAAATTAATTACCTAATTAATTACAAAAAATCGTGAAAGTGAGGGAATAAAACCCATCGAATGATAAACGGCTCAGAACACCCTTTGTTTAGAAGAAATTCCTTATTCTACATGAGATATTATGAGCCTGAAATCCTCTACCATGAGATTCCAGCTTCAAATTCTACTTTTCACACTGTAGATACATATATTATATGTATGCACAAAGAATAAATGGTCCTTAAGTACATACTACCCATGTTCCCTCATGCTCGTTCTAATTATAGAATGAATATATAGATATATATCTATGTAGAAGACGAAGTAATAGACTTTAACTTCATACATAATAAGTAAGTCCAATGGAAGAGAGTGTACAAATGTACATTATTTTGAATTTTCATTTCATTTTTTCACAAATAATAAATTTCATTTTAAAATTAGTATAAACAAAATGATGCTGTATAATAAAAAAACAAACATTGCTCATAGAGTCCTTAAAAGATCTCTTCTTATCCATGTTTCTACCTAGGTAATATATGCTCAAGGTACATACACATTAGCATGAATAATATGCATATTCATAGACATTCACTCACTCTCATAAATATGTACATCTAAAGTAAATGTGTAGAAACGACACGCAATGAATACTCAATTAAAGAACATTAAAATCAATTGTATCTACAACATCCATTCACATGAAAAAAATATTGAAAAGGAATTGAAATTTTACTTCAATTGCTACATTAATAACAAGGAAAAAAAAGGTAAAGATATATATATATAGAGAGAATGTGTCTATGTACATAAGTACATACATAAATGAATATAGGCTGAGACTCGTTGTATGTAATTTTCAAGTCATTTGTAGCTTTTTATCTACATTTTTTCCTTGTAGCTGTTTTATTATATAATAATATATATATATATATATATATGTATAAATTTATATTATAAATAACTATAGGAATGATAAAAATTGACGAACAAATAAAAAGTTTAATATTTTTATTCCATACATAAATAATTGTACTTTTCAAAATACGAATGTTTTCAGAGAATTTAAATTATATTTATCCATGTACATATATTAATAAAGGTAACAAATAATACTTTGATGTACAATTTCAGAAGATGAAAAAACAAAAAACAAAAAAAACGACAAAAAAAAAGACAAAAGAAACAGCATGTTTTTGTTGTTGTTTGTCTCTCTCTCTCTCTTTCTTTCTCACAACACATTACCCCTAAAGGAACAACAAAAACAACTGAGTTATTTACGAATATCATTCTCTTTGTGAGATTAATTGTTTTTTCTTTTGCAAAAACTTACATGTTGCAAATCATATCCATATATAACATATATATATATATATATATATATATATATATATATATATATATATATAACTAAATAATATGCTTCTAATGAAAAAGGCAAATGTTTTTCGTTTCTCCTCCTCTTATTATTATTAAGGGACAAGGTAAAGTAAGCAAGAAGATGAATGTTCAACAGATGTTGTGTGTGCCACTACTTAATTTACTATATGAAAAGGGCAAATCATAATATTTGCTGCTCCCATTTGGGTGGGCCTCTCCTCCTTTCAAAAACAAAAAGAGCAGTTGTAAGTTTTATTTCATATTTAAAAAACAAAAACAAAATCCAGCCTTCATCATAAAAAATATTAATTTAAAATATTTTGTGTGAAATACATAATTTGGTATTGAAAATAAATAGAAAGTTACATAATATGTAATAGCTCCTCCTAGATACTATATACGTACAATTAAGGCACGATCTGAACGCTGATCCTATGTTAGAAACACCAAGAGTACAAACCAAAGCAGAACAAAAGCTAAATTAACAGAATATGAAGTGTCAATTTTCGAAATTACTTGTTTTTTAATATATATATACATAGATAACGAGGAACATAAAGTACGTTCCCTTGTCTAATTCTAGTGCCTATCAAACTCTGGGACTTTTAGGGAACCGTTAAAAGCTTTGGAGTAAGTAAGTATTTGAAAAGAAATCTATAGAAAATACTCAAAAATTATCTTACATAATTCAAAAAACAAGATTCAAAACCTCGGCTTTTTAGAATGAGCTGTAGGGAGATGCAATTTAAAAACAAATTTGGCAAGTACTGCTTATGAGACGACTTCCAAAGAGGAAAGTCATTTGAGGACAATCCTGATCAATCAGCATATGTTTCAAGTCAACAAGAAAGCAAGTTTGTTTTCAAATATTGAAAAGGAGGAAACCCACTTTTAAGCTTTTTGTCTTCATAAATATAACTGTCAAATATTTCGGAGTCCTTTTAAGACCTATACCGCACGGTTTTTGCTAAACTGTCACTTTATATCGAGAAATGAAGGATTGTTGTCTATCCAATAGAGCAATTATATAAATGTTACGACTTCACAAGGAGCCGATATGGCCCATAAAAGAATGTCCATCTTTTTCATAGTCCCAGATATTTATTTAGTTGCGGTAGTTGGCTAAAACCATCTGTTCATCTGTTTAAGAGCTATTAAGAATCAACTTAATTCGTTTTCATGCTCACCATGAATCATATTAATAGTAACTACATAGTAGTCAGAAATACCTGGTGTTTTTATACTTGTTTGTGGCAGTTGGTTTTTTCCTATAATACAGTTGCAATTATTGGATTCATTTTTTTAATTAATCGAAATATACTATAAATACAAACGAAAGAGAATTGCTTTAAGAATATGAGTGCAGTTCACACTCATTTTTGAAATATTTCAGATAAACTTGGTTTCTGATTGACTTAACACATTTAATATCTTATGAATATGTAGATACGTTGATCACGGTAGCCGATTTAAATTTAAGAGTCCATATTCATGCAAATTTTAGTTTATGAAAATATTGGAGAACAAACACTCGGTTCAAACTGGGCTACATATAAATTATGTATATATATATATATATAAACATAATAAATATTTATTAATATATGCATATATCAATGAAAGTAACAAGAAATATCGAAATTTATTAATTTATTAGTAATAAACCCTTGATAGCTTGACATTTATCAATATATACTTGTTTGAAAATTTATAGTTCATATATTAAAAAGAATAACTGCTCTGTAGTAATACTTTGATTACTAAGATGAAGTGTTTAAATATGTTAAAAATTTATATATTGAATTTATACATACATACATATATACCTTTGTATATAAAATATTAGAGCGTGGAAAATATTTTTACATACAAATTCAAAATTAATTTAGAAATCTTACTATGTGATAGAATATTAGACTTCAAAACAAATTTAAAAAAAATATATAACAAAATTTTGATTTGAATTTGTCAAAGTGTTTTTTTAATGATACTTATTATTTTAAAATATCTTTTAACAATATTTTAAGCAATTAAAAAGTGGCTACTTACTGAACGTTAATATTTATATTGTCAGAGTCGCGTCATAATAAATTTCAGATAAATTATTGAGCAGTAGTACAAAAAGTTGAATGAGAAAATAGTTATATTTAGTTCCTTTAAAATCACATACATTTCACTCAATAAAAATATACTCCAAACCCACTAAAATAAAACTTGCAAACAATGTACATATAAGATATTCAAAAGCTATATCCTACATAACTTGAAGCGAAGGAGATAAATTATTTTTGATAAATTGATGATGAGAAGGCATTGAATTTCTACGCTTCAAAATAGTATTATTAGAAAAATTAGTATGTTTATTATAAAGTTCAGTTTTTAATGGGTTTGTGAGTCTCTACATTAATAATTATTTTCTATAGGACTGAAATTTTCCAAAGTAAGTTTTAATACCCTACGAATAACTTTTGATAAGTAGCCAACCAGAAACTTTTTTTTTTTTTTTTTTTTAAAAAAAAAGTTTTTTAAAGTCTGATATTCCTGAAAAATCATCGTAGATGTTATGAAATAAAGAAAAATTTTCTCTGAAAACATCTGCAATAGATTTTTCATTCCCCTTCCATTCCAAAAAAAAATAAAATAAAAGGAAAACAGTTTCCGAATTGTTCTTCGACTTCTTCATGACGTAATTCTTTTATTTAAAGATTACATTTGATCAGAACAAAAGATGAGTTGAACTCTAGGAAGGATTGAAGATCTAAGGATGTTTGTTTTTTTATAGTGGACAATTGGATCCCTGTCGTGAATTTATGAATTTATCTCATGACCTATTTTTAATGGTGTATTGTTTGTTCAATTATTGGTTGTTGATTTGCTTTGTATTTGATCTAGATAGATATACAAAGCTATTTTATAGAGGATATGAAACTAGGAGAGAGAGGGGGGGGGGTCTGTGATTCCCCTTCCATATGCACTCCCCCCCCCCCCCCCCTATGATTGACCAATGGATTTCATGCTTCAATCTTTTATATTTCTTCTTCCTCATATCAAATTCAATTATTGAATACATAGAGTATCTACAAAAAAAAACAAAAAAACATTATACATGTTCGTGTACACGGAACTCACGACAATATCCTTTCAAGACACACTCATAGAGATAAATTTAACACACTTTTGTTTTTTACTATTATTTTTTTTTTCCTTCATGGATTGAATCTCTATCCCTCTATAGTTCTATTATTTATTTATGGTTCTTTAAATATTAATGTATATAACTTTATCATTCGTTTCGTGTAAAATCAATTTACTTAATTGCTCTAAAAGTAGTTAAAAAAGGAATCCTCCAATAAACCCCGGATGAAATGAACTGTATCTCCTTACAAAAATAATAATAATAATAATCTAGAAGGAAAAAGTCCAAGGAAAGAATGGCTAAAAAAATAAAATCAAACGCCATTAGAGAAATTAAAATCTTTTATTTTTATACAATATATAAGAATTAATGGGTCATTGTTTAAAAAGTCTATAGGCAATATAGGATATTTTATAGGGGTCAATGGATATCCACACTTCCTTTTGAGTGTTTTTATTGTCTTTATGTGATCACATTACTATTTTTGCTACACACTATATACATGATGAGTTATTGGTGGAATTTATTTTTATTTAGATATTTTAACACATATTTTGCCAACTTTCATAATTGCTTATTTATTATCAACTATTCCAAGATTTTAATAAAGAAAGCGTTTTCCATGACGCCACAGATGTATCTATTAGAAGTGTTGCCATGCTGAAGATGTATGGTTGTTAATCTGTGGGTATTAGATAGATGCTTGATTTTCAAAGAGTATTTAATTTTGAGCACTTTACTTCCAAATGAATTATTTCCATTATTTTCCTAACACATTGCTAAATATTAGATCTAGTTAAATTACACCTCTGCATAGTAGGTATCATTTTCCTTATTTGATATGTAAGAAAAAAAAACAGGATTCGATTTTAAACTGAAATATTCGCAAATAAATTTTAAATTTTAAACAAAACGATAAAATTTCGAAAAAAAAAACTTTTAGGAAACTTTATCTAATGGCTTTAATAAAGGGGCAAGAGTCTTGAATCGTTTTAAATATATATAAGAACAAAGATTTTCATACCTAAAAAAATATATCTGTTAATACCTCTATGCTGATTTACCTCCAAAAATGTTGACATCCCTGTAAAACAATTTATAATTAGTATTAAAGGTTTGGAACACAAAGTGAAATTTGTCAAATAATGCATTTGTTTTTTTAGTCCCATTCTGGATAATTGAAGTGTAATATAAGTAGATGTTACAAATGCACATATCAATCAATATATTACCAATTCAATGGAAGACTATTGAATTAGAGTTTTGTGTATTAAATTTTTTATTTACGAACATGAAAATACATAAATAGAACATTTAGTTCCTTTTGTCCGTTTTGTCTCTAGACAAACATTACATATTTTTTTTTTCAAAAGTATTGACAGTTTCTAATTGAATTGAATGAAATAAAGTTGTCATAATATTACGTTTTTTTTCTTTCCAAACCTAACATTGATTGACTAAAGCAATGTTAGCCCTTTCCAGTGACAAATACATCCTGAGGCGGTAATATCTACGCAAGCCAGTGAAAGTTGATCCAGACTGTCACCTCATGGATACTACTAAGCCTAACATGATGGATTCTCTAACATTTCTAGATACTAAATTATTGATAATGATACAAACGCACAAACTTCTTTACCTCTTTTTTTTGTATGATTCAAATCAAATCGAACTCTATAGAGCATACAAACGGAATATCAAGTCTTTTCTTTTATGTGTATTTTACTTATTTTGACAGGGAAGGTTTCATGCAGGAGATAGGAACTTTTCATTAAGATACTTCAATCAATCATAGAGCTCTTTCTAAATGTCCATATCTTAATGTATAAATATAATATATTTACGTGAGGACGGGGAAATATAAAAAGGTTAGACGTATGTTTTTATATATGAGAGACAAAGAGTTCATTGACTAGTCGTCAAAAATCACGTCACTTACTATAATTACATCCAAATAATATATTTAAAAAGTCTTTTTTTTTGTATTATTGGTGTATTTAGAAGGCTCAAAGATTTTAATATTATTTCAAATGTTTTTATTGTATAAAACATTTTTACTCATGTAAAATATTCCATAAAATACGAAAGCAGTGCCTTGTTGGAGGTATAGCTGTACCAATGTACATATCTTGATTTCAACAAGAAATCAAGTTTGCTTTAAAATATTGAAAAGGAGAAAATCCACTTTTTTGAGTTTTTTTACTTCATATATATAACGGCCAAATATTTCAGAGTCATTTTAAGACCTATTGTTCATGGTTTTTGCTAAAATGTCGCTTTATATCGAGAAACCAAGCATTGTTGCCTATGCAATAGAGCAATCAGATAAATATTAGGACTACACATGGAGCCGATATGGTCCTTGAAAGAAAGTCTATCTTTTTCATAGCCTCAGAGATTTATTCAGTGGCAGTTGGTTTTTTTTCCTAAAATACAGTTGCAATTATTAGAATCAATATTTAATATATCAAAATAACCTATTAATACAAATGAGAAAAGAGGATGTCTTCAAGAATAATATGAGTGCAGTTCACACTCATTTTTGAAATATTTACGAATAACTTGGTTTCTTATTGACTTGACACATATATACGTATTAAAAGAAAACAGCAAATTTATTTTTTTATAAGTAGTATCAAGAAATGTCTTTGAAAACGCCAAGAAAAAGCCCCACCAGTCTGTATTTTTTATCATAGTGCAAAAATTCCAAAATCATGACGTCACTTAAAAAAATACTTTAAAGTATGTATGTATTTTTATAGAAAGTATTCGCTCTCTAGGCGATTTATTATTTCTTTTAATAGTTAAATAATAATTATTATTACTATTTACTTGAGTACATACATAGTCAAAATGAAGAATTTTTCTTTTTTCTATCACGTTTTCTTGTTTTTTTTTTTATTTTAACAAACAAACAAACAATAACAACCAAAACTTTCTACCCCTCCGAACTCTCATATGTTTTTGTTGTTCATGTTTTTGTTGTTGTTGTTTTTCTATGCCTACACATGCATACATACATACATATAAGTGTATATCATACAATAAAATAATTTATTATGTGAGCAAAAGTTTCACAGAAAAATATTTATTATTTATATTTATTTTTATAACAAGAACAAGTATTTATATATATATATTTATTTATTCTTTTTTGTTATGTTTCTTTTCGATTTAATTGTTTGTATTTTATGAATAGTTAATGAGTTGGAAGAAGCTAAGAAAGAAAGAGAGAAACAGAGAAAAAAAACAAAATGGAACGTCTCATTAATTCAGAATAAAAAAACCAAAAAAAAACAACCCATTCTCAATATGCATGCATATTTTAAAAGGCTGCTCCTTACATTTTTTTATAGAAATAAATCCTTTTATTTGACTTTAAGTCTTGATTTACATACTCTGGAATAAAATGCTGTCTTCCTCAAAAAAACAGATTTAGTTATATATATAGAAAGTGAGTTGTTTTTGTTTTTGAAGAAAAAAAAATAACATTTTCCCTACAGTACGTTTTGTCAATACTTTACTTTTGTCTCATAGGTAGAGACTGACTATTTATTTGGTTGACGTGAGTGAGTGTTAAATCTCTGCTATATACCTTGATTTCATTTGATTCTCAAATTGATACGTGACAATTTTAAATGATAATACTTTTAATAGCTAGGTAAAACGGTGAGAGATAAAGGGAATTTGAATTGTCACTCATTTAGGGGCATCATTTCTTTGTCATGATTTCTTCATAATCAGAAATTGAACTACCTACTTAACCAACGTCTCTTCAACGATGCAAAGAAAACTGAATTCAAATAGATTAACGATATAGTTAGTCAAATTTTTATTTTTTTCTTTATATTAAATACTATTTTAACACATTGTTAAAGTGGGAGCAATGAACTATGGTCAAAACGATCATTAAAAAGCAAAATCATAAATATATATTATTACAATATTTTTTTATATCTTTTGCCCAATAAATATTGGTTACATTAAGAAATATGACCCAATTATATATGTAGACATCTCTTTTTCTTTTCTTTCTTTTGCTTTAAAATTGACTTTTTGTGCAGTGTATGTAAGTTTAATATATAATATAACTTCTTAAGTTACAATTAAGTATTGAATAATAAAAAAAAGTTTCTACTTTGACCAATATCATACAACCATTACATTTGAATATGAATTTTAAGACTACCAATGAACACTTTGTCAAGCACATAAAATAAGACTTCCGCATCTCGTCAAATAGTTTATTAGTCAATGATGACAGGTAATTTATCGTTATAATTTGTATTTCCCAGACAATGAATCTAATGAGTATGAATTAAGATTCATAACAGGGATACACTCAACAGAGTACATGTTATTTATCTGATTTTTGATTATAGAAAAGATACAAAATATCAAAAATAACCCGTTCAAAAAGTTTGAAATCAATTATTGACACATGACGTTAGTTTTAACATGAGCTTGATTCGTTAATTCCATAATTTGAATTTTATGAATTTGAATTAACAATGACAAATTACATGATGTGTTACATACATTAAGCATGAAATATAATCAAGACTGTATCAAGAATTTGAATCAAAATGACTTTTTTTGAAAAAATAAATAAAGGTACATTGAAGACATGAGCTCCAAATTAAAGTCTTGATATTTGAAAACTTATACTTTAATTAATAACAAATTTTCTCACTCGACAATGAATACATACTCTTCAAAATACCTTTTATATGGGAAAAAAAGTCAATTTGAGTCGGATTCTTTATACTTGATTACAAATATATTTCCTTTGACAGAAGAGTAATTAATACATGGTTCAGAGAAAACTCACTCTTTTACCCTTTTCAATATACATATTCTGAAGTAACTATGAAATACACATAAGTAAGGAAATAGTACTTATGTTGAGGAATTTTGATACCACAAAAGATTGAGTATTTCATGTATTAAGGATCCTTGGCTATGAATATGCAGGAAAGTGAAATTTAATCAATCTCAATCAACTTTGGAATTGTTAACAGAACATACAATTATAACTAAATAGTCACAAATACTTAACTTGAAAAAAGCCAATACAAAAATAAAAAATCCAAGGGCTGGATAAAAATATTTAAAGGTTTGAACTTGTGAACAATAACTTTTGACTCAAATTGGATTGGCAATATAATTAGTTTCTCAATTTTCTCCTTTTTTTAGTAAGCAACCGTTGAGTTGACTATTATAAAAATGTATTTTAAGTATTTGACAAACTTTTGATTCTGGGTATTAATTATTAAGTATATTGTTTGGAAATTTTTACTCAATTGTGTTATTCAGTCACTTTTTTTTTCTTCTAAAAAGGATATGATAAACAAATTATGTAAAAACCCAGAGCATTAAAAAATCAATACTACAGTTGTAATAGAAACAAAGCACTCAGTCAATGATGATGATATATGATCATACTCTGCTTTATCTACACTAAAATAAAATACACTTTTAAATTATAGTGCAATTGTAGAAAAGAAAGTAATTTTTATATTTTTGTGATAATGCATACCTAATTAGAAACATTTTAAAAAAGCTCTGGAAGGGAAAGTTTCTTATATATATATATATATATATATATATATATATATACATATTCATATAAAAGAAAAGAATTGCATTTGTATTTTGATAATCTCTTTCTCTCTGTAAAAAATAAAAAATAAAAAAAATATCTTTTTGTATGTTTATATTTAATGAAAAACGCACTGCCTTCTGCATAATAATTCATCATTCATTCTCTCTTCATAGTAGGTTTTATGACTCCTTTTCACTAAAATTCTTTAACAAAATATAATTTCTTATTTGTTATTAGTCTTTGTGTCTCTTCATTTTAAAAATATATATATGTATATATTTTAATATGATAAAACACGAGGTAGAATTATATTATTATTATTTTTTTAGTATCAAAATATAAGAGGTAGCTTTTAAGAAGGAGCAGGTTAACAATAATGATAAAAGTATATATACATATTTATATGTACATAAAAGATTTATTGCTTCAAGTTAAGAAATATCTTATCAAATACATATTTTTATATTAGATAGCAAAAAAAAAGGGTCATTAACTATAGTTTGTTTTTATTAGAGGCCTTGGTTTTTTTTTAATATGTATATGTATGTACGTACGTATAATATACTTATTATATGAAATCCTATCATATCATACTTGTGTCTACCTATGGTCGTAAATAACACATACATATGTGTCACTATATATCAAAAAGGTATAATATTTCTAAGATGGGTTAAAAAGTTTGATTGTTTGTATATAAATATTATACAAAGTTTAGCTTAATTTTTAAATTGATTGACCCATGTTTTTTCTATTAATATAATAATAAATCCAATGGTTAATATGTGTTGGTGCTACAATTAGTGAATGTTGGACAATAATGAAAACATATAATTAATAACTACTTATGTGTCAAGTCAATAAGAAACCAAGTTTATCGTAAATATTTCAAAAATGATTGTGAACTGCACTCATATTCTTGAAGATATTCTCTTTTCTCATTTGTATTAATAGTATATTTCGATGTATTAAATAATAACTCCAATAATTGCAACTGTATTATGGGAAAAAACCAACTGCCACTAAATAAATCTCTAATGCTATGAATAAGATGGACTTTCTTTCAAGGACCATATCGGCTCCATGTGTAGTCCTAACATTTATCTGATTGCTCTATTGCATAGACAACAATCCTTGGTTTGTCGATATAAGGCGACATTTTCGCAAAAACCGTGCGCAATAGGTCCTAAAATGACTCTGAAATATTTGGCAGTTATATATATGAAGTAAAAAAACTGGAAAAAGTGGATTTTCTCCTTTTTAATATTTGAAAACAAACTTGCATTCTTGTTGACCTGACATATGTTATGAAAAAAGATGGAATAACGACTTTGCCATTTATATCATACAGAGTTAAACAACTTAATATTTGAATTTTTTATAAATAGATATATACAATCATCAAAAAAAAAAGACTCATATTTGTCATTGTTGTAATACCCATTCTCAAAACATTTACATGGTTATGATAATTAAAAAAAAAAAAACAACTGAAGCATATTTCATTACTATAAATGACTCATATCCTTTTTTTATTACCTAATAAATTTTATACAATTTAACAAAGTTATCAAATATAGAATAGTTGAAAGCTTCAGAAATACGTTTATTTGAACCAAAATGAATAAAAGTCCATTTCATATTTTGAATACTATCTTGATATTATAAAATAAAGAAGAATTTACCAATAGTTTAAAAGTTAAATAGTTACTTTCTAATTTTTCAGAATTTGTTAGGACATTTTCAAAACATCTACATTGATATAGACAAATAAGTTATGACAAGTCATATATAAATATATGTTGTCTGTATAATTATAAAATTAATTTTATTTAAAAATGAGCACCCAGTTATGAGAGTTTGGGCCAGTTATGGTTGAAAAATAAGTTTTCATTTATTAAATGACTTGTATGTAGCATTCATAATATTCGAATGATCCATATATAAAACTGAAGGAAGATATCCGATATTATGTAATTTGTAGTTCGTATCCACATTTATTTTAATATCGGTTAGAATAAAGACAAGTTACACAGGTTTTTAAAAGTCGTAATGAGACTCAGATTCTCCATTGTTATAGAATACATTTTTACAAGACCTTTAAATTACCTCAAGGCTTTTCCTTTTTAAGTATTTAAAAAATAAATAAATATCAAAGTTATTATGCTTCCTTGTCCAATTAATCTCCTTCACTATTTGTTAAAATGTTTATTCCCCTTGTTCTTTCAATAAAAACACTCAAGGAAACCTTACCCTTAAACTAAGGGTCTAATAGACCCATTTAAAAAAAGAAGAAGATGAGTAATTAGATTATATCCCTATGGTTCTACACTTTGTACGTCCATTGGATTCATATGGTACTAAGTGAGTATCATATGGTATCTCAAGAATTAATATTTCCTTATATAGTACTATGGTACAAGTCCTAAAAAAACAAACCCCTCGGAGTTATTTGTTGGTTTGCCTGATTTTTGCTCTATATACTTACATAAACATAAATAGATAAATATATGAATGAATGAAGTGACTTTCTTTTTGTTTTTAGAAAGCCTTTAAGTAATTATATGAAATCACCTTTGGGCTCAAATTAAGTTGTTAGCTGCTGTCGTTTATTTCGCTTGGGCTTACATACATATGTAGACATATACCTACAATTAGGGAAAATGAGAAGTGGAGAAGGAAGGGGAGTCTATAGGGAAATTCTTCTTTTTCAACACTTAAGAAAAGAGCATTTCTGTGAGTGAGTGAGTGGGGAAAGAAAGAAAGAAAGAAAGAAAGAAAAGGAAAGTAGAATAATTTGTTCGAATGAGTAGAAAAAATAAAGACGAATAAATAAGATGAGGAATGAACAAGTTAAAACAAGGAAATGATGATTTTTTTTTTGGTATTAATTTGATTACAAAGCTATTTAATTTTTGTCCTTCTATGTAAGTGAATATTTGAGCCAATAATTATGAGTCAAATAAGTTTGGATAGTCTATTTTATATTTGATATAATTGTGATTATTTCGAAAATGGATAAAATGATGAATTTTTTATAGCATAATTATTTTTGTATGACTTTGTCAATTTTCAGAAATGTCAATTTTAGCCCCTAAAAACCAGCTAAATTAATATTTTGTCCTATAATCTATCTTTATTTTGTCACATTTTGGATGACTAAATTAAGGTCCATGAATAAGGGGTATTAAATCCTCTCACTCAGTTTTGTTGCATTATTTTCCAAGAAATAAAGTTCCAAGGACTTTCAAATTTAGTAATTAATTGCAACTTCGCAATGAGTTATATTATTCAATGAAGAAAAGTATGGTGCTTCTTATTTGAAATGAGTTTTTTTCGATATTGATAAAAGGAAAAGGAAACAATAAAGGAACGGGGTGTTGTAAGATATTCTGATAATTGAATTTGACTTTATTTGACTTTTGTGCTGGGCCACTCAAAAGTGGCTCCTGAAGAACCAATTTAGTGATCTATATCTTTTCAAGTTCAATATGGGAATAAGCAAATCAATATGGGAATAAGAAAGTTCAATGTTCAAAGTTCAATAAATAATAAAGAACAATATTCAGGAAATTTAATATAATAATAAATTTTATAATTAATGAAAATAAAAACATAAATAAAGATGCAAAATAATATATATATATATATATATATATAGCTATTAAAAAGTCATGTTTCATTTCATTTATTAGAATCTTATGTCAACAGAATTAATCACATGTACAAAACGATTCTAGTTGCTAGTAATACAATTACTACAAATCATTGTGGTAGTTTCATTTAGTCCTTTTTCAATTAAGAGCTTCCAGAGCTCTTGGTCTTTACTCTGAAATGCTGCAATCATTTCATTCAGCATTTAAAATATTCTCAATTTTTCAATCTAATTCTCTTTTCACAAAGGCTTTCAAAATTGACCAAATGGAAAAAATATTATTCTATTATGTATTTTATATTGAATTTGCTTATTCCCATATTGAACTTGAAAAGGTATAGAAGTCAATATAATATTCTAAAAATATAATTATGAAAGGAAATGTGTAACATTTTAACAACTTTTAACGCAAGCAAAAAGCATATGCATTTCTTAATAAAATCTGTTTAAAAGAAAATAATATTCTATTGATTCATAACTTTGACAGAGAGAGAGAGATCTATTTAAATCTATTTAAATTTCTTTTTGATCAAGGGATTGATAGCATTTAAAGTATACATTCTACAATATATACAATTGAAGATACATGACACACAAAAAAACAAGTGCTCACTCGTGCAATGTACCCAATACATACATGGAATAACCTTGGTCTACATAGAAATCTAGGTACATAAATATATATATAAAATATCTAACCTCAATAAAATGACAAAAAACGAAAGAAAAGGATTATATTATTGTAGGGGTTTTGAATAAACCTTCGTGCTAATAAAAATATGATACTGCTTAAATATTACAAAAAAAAAGTAATTGTGAATCCTTTGAATTAATTTTGAGTATATGTATAAGAGTACATAATAATCCCTTGTCAATGGCAATCATCATTTTATCTCTGAACTTTTTCTATTACCCAAAAAGAGGGAAAGGAGAAAAGACACACAATCAGTTGGTAGTCAATTATTTCCGTTAACTGTAGGACTATTATCCATTTAACACTTAAATAATAGATAATTTGAGTTCAACGGATCAACGTTCAGAATACTGCAGTTCAAAGGGCAAGTCATGAAGTAGAAAATAAATAGCTAATCAAATTAATTGTAGATGTTGAGAGAATAACGTTTGATGAATATTTACTTTCGTTAATCAATTGTTGATCCCTTGTCTTCTATTAATGCCCTGATCATTGATCAACTCAATTTTCTTCCGAATTTTTTTTTTTTTTTTGCTCACAATCATTTCTGATAACATTAATATGATTAGTGACTTTTGTTTACAAAAATTATAGTCTTAGTATGTGGAAGAATACAAACAGCCTACTGCTATTGCTTTTTTTTTTTAAATTTTATATTCATTCGTTATGATCTCATTAAGGATGAAACATCATTCTCAAAAAGAAAAGTGAATGAACTTTCTCCTTCATTTGTGGAAAATATTATTCAAAAAGAGGTGATAAAATTATAATTTATTTTAATATAAATATAATTATAACTTTTTTCATGTACTGTTTACAAATGTAGAAGATTCGACTCTCCACATTAATTACACAGCCTCTCTTCCCTCCCTTGCTTCAAATCATACAATATTAAACTGTTGTTGAGTATGCAAAAAAGAGCGCGTACTTCACGAAGATGTAACAATATTGACTACAAATAGTATTTGTTTTCTCATAAAATCCGATACAATTTCCTTAAATGTTTCAACTATTCATAAGACAAAAGTCAAATCCATAATTATGATTATAGATTGTATTTAATTTTGTCAAGCAGTTACAATATCCCTATTAATAAATTTAAAATAGTCCGATAGTTGAAGGGGACGTTATTGGGTATCTACAGTATAGTTTCTACTCCTTTTTGAAAGAAAGGTTGCTTAGATATAATGAGTGTCTTCTTTTGATAGAAATATGTACATTTATTTTCTATCCAATGTTGTTCACTGATGTTATTGTTCGTAGTATTGATCAATCTAACTCGAATGAAATCTTCTTTATCCTTCCACATCTCTAAGAATAAAGAAAAATATTTGTTCAACTACTAATTTCTAAATTATCAATAAGCTTTTTTTTTATATCTCTTATTGGTAGAAAGATTGAAAAAACAAAACAAAAAAACGATGAAGATATTCATGTGATATATGCCTTTGTGGAGAGATTTGTCAGCTCTTTTTATTTTTTTACGATTGGATCTCATCAACTTTGACAGTTGATGATCAATATTTAATACCTTTAATTGGAAAAGAAAGACAAAAACATTTCCTCCAAGGCTCTTGTTTCTATGTCCTTTCTTCAAAAAAGAGAACATGAAAGCATAGTGTTATACAAACTTTATAAAACCATAATTTAACTCCACATAACCTATTTATGTTCTCCAACATGTGTATAATAAACGATATAAATCTAAATTGAAGGAGGATAATATCTAATTATTTCGGAGTCTTTTGTTAAGTGTAAATAAGGACACAAAGATTTGAAGATTATTTTTGATGAAGATGTCTTTTTTTTTATAAAAAAAAAGTCCATAGACTTACTTATATGTATGTCTATGGATGCTCAGATAATGTGTGAACTTTCTATATTATGGATCAATATTGCAACTTTTGAAGTAAAAAGTATTCAAAAAAATACTTGTGTAGCCCTTTGTAAGTGTACTAAAAAAAGCGCTTCTCTGAAGCAAATCTAAGTAGGAATGTAAATAATATGCAAATGGGGTGTGTAAAATAATAAAAAAAAGAAAATCATCAACCTGGTAACTCTGAGAATTTGATGAATGTTGAGAGGGAAGCAGCTTGAGCTGTCATGACGTTTTACTGAGCTAATAGCTGCTATTCTCCTTTATATACATATACAAATGAAGACATCAATAATAAAATATAACATTATGTATGTACACCATAGATGAGAGGCAGAAAATAAACTGAACTTAATGTCAGGAAATTATATATTTTTAACTAATAATTAATTATACGAGGACTTGAGCTCTTTTTGTTTATATTTTATTTGCTTTATTAACCTTAATGCATGTATTCTTTCTTCATGCGAGATCTGTACTATTATGTAGATGTTCTCCCCTCAGTAATAAAGGAAAAATGATACCAGCTTTGGAAAACAAAAAGATCTGTTCGAAGAGCCAACTCCACAAAATCTCGCACGCGGCATTTTGCACATTATTTACATTTCTAGATATAAGTATATTTGATACACGTAGGAGATTAAGTAATGTTATTACTTGATCACAGACCAGATTGTATAATTTGTGCAATTTTTGCACTCTCTAATGTCTTATTTGATTGTAACACTCGCAATTTTACTCCTTACAATGCAAAATGATTTACTATATATATGTTAACACACGATACCATCTGGGTCCCATGAACCTATAAAAATACAAATATATATATATATTTATACATTAAGACAATTTGGCAAGTATCATGTGCTTAGTTATGGTCAGTAGCTCTTACAAAAATATTTTCTTCCATCAAATATAATGTACTCATTATATAAAGGAATTACAGAATAACGCACAAAAAAGCTATAATTTCATGGACTCTTGTATCATTTAATGTGCACTAAAATTAAAACTTATAAATATGTATATAATTTTGATAAAAAAAGTCAAGGAGGACTCCATTATAGTGGATACAAGATATAATAAAAATTCCATCATTGTTCTATCCTCATCACGAGTTGAGTAAACTCTTCATATGAAATGCTTCATCTCATTATAAATTCAGTTGCAACTTGTATATAGTTGTAAATGATTTAGATGATGGGTTTTCAAGATTGTCATTTCGAATACATAATATGAGGTTTGGAAGTTGAAGATCCCTGAGTCTGATCTTAGACACTTGACTTCTTGAATGTGCCTTAGAGTATATATATAAGAAATGTGCGTATATGTACCTATGTATCAAACAGTTTCTGTCACTTTTGAAATTCAAAGATTATACTATTAATGCATTGACAGCCAATCAGCTCACTATACTTATCACAAGTAGAGGAGCCCGGGGACAATTGCAAGAAGCCATTTAAAAAGCTATAGCCAAATGAATTTCTCACCAAAATGATTGTATCTATAATATAATGATAGTTTTTGGACCTAAACATCTGATGTTTTTGTCAACTTTTCTTTAATATATATTTGATACAAACTAATTTTGATGGAGCAATATTTTGTACATTATAATGGAGTCCATTTTTCATTATTTCCACTGTAACTTTTATCATATTTGCACTACTGATTATTTTGCTATCACTTCATGTAATTTATTTAAAATTCAAATATTACTCATTGAGGGTATATTAGTCAAAGTGTAACGTTCCCTTGAAACAATTGGGGTCACTTGTTGTAACAAGTGACCCCCATTCTTTACGCATTGTTGATTCTTCTGAATTATTTTGTATCTACCTACAGGATCCTGAAGAAAGTTAGTGTGAGAGGTCGTGTACTCACTGAAGTGAAGTGAATTTCTCCAATCGAATATACTCATCAGTGATCTATGTATTGGAAAAATCTTTAGATATCTTAATCATTGATTAAGTTTAATAATTATTTCAACACCTCTATGTTACTCAAAATAGTATTATGTCAGGTTTTTCTTAATTTCTTATTCAAACAGTTCCTTAACAGTTGTGACTCTCTCGGGCAATGAAAATAGTTGCAACTTTTGATTAACTGCATTCAAATACAATTTGAATGGAAAAACTATTGTATATTTTATAGTATACTATTTAAATAAACAGTTATTGAGTTACATTTTGTGTTCAACTAACTCAAATCTGCTAGCGCCAACTGTGTCAAACAATAAAAAGTGCTGCGACACTCCCAGTATTGTAAATTCTTTATTAAAAAATGTTTCCTCTTATTTGGTTACACCTTGTACAAAATTCAAAATTGTACAGGAGAAATATAATTAATATTGGGCCTATTAAGTAGCTGTTCTTCCCAACCAATTTATATTATGTGGTTTTCTGTGCTTATATTTTGAAAAAAGAAAGGCTTGAGAAAAAAAGATAGAAGCTTACTCATATACATATATGTAAGAAAAGGGTATTTTTTATTCTTATTCATTCAGACCCCGTGTGATTAAATAATGGTACAATCTACTCATGCCTAACTTCCACGTTGTCTAAGTAATATTAATAAAAAAAATAATAATAATAATCTTGGGATTTTTTCATTAATTTAGGTATTTTCTACGTTTTTTAATATGTATGTATGTATGTATGTTGAGAAGTGATGGAAAATTTGTAGCTCAATTCTCAAAATCCACACATAGACGTCTTTACTCAAGAACCTACTCAAACCTATATATATTTTTGATATACATACATACATACTTATAAGCATTTATGCAAATATATACCTGAGTATAAGGAGTATGTAGTTAGATTCAAGGTTGTTTAATATGTCTACATATGGAGGAGATTCAAAGAATCTACGTAGCAGCTGTCATTATTCCTCCTAGTAGATTTTTTTTATATTTTTAAAATGTGATTTTTTTCCCCATATTATAATTGAAAATATCGTTTATGTAAATTTTTAATAATCTCTGTTAGCATTTTTTTATTTTTTATCTCTAGAAAAATAATATATCTACAAAGATATATATATATATATATATTCAACCTAATGGGAAATTCTTAAATAAAGTCAATCATTCTTTTAAAAAAGTATCAGCAGACTATGTTTAGCAAGGAGTTGCTTTCAAATTGACATTAAATTTGCATCAATCATTTTTTAAAACTCTTAGATTGAAGGATATACATAATAATACCATCAATAAAAAAAATCCATTTAAAACTCTTATAAAAAGATTTTTTTATTATTAAACGTGAAATTGATACATATATAAATCAAATTATTATATCTACTGAGAATAGATTCTTAGTAATTTATTTGCTATTATATAATTATTTATTTATATTTAGATTAAGTATTTTTGAAATAAGTGTACAACAAAGAATTTTGCTCACTTTTTCAAAAAGCTACATAAAATTTAAAGGAGTCTATTTTGAGAGGACTTTTTTTAAAGGCATAATACATATTACTATTAATTGATAGAAAACTCTGCAGTGAGTAAAGATAACTTGAAAACCCAGAATAAAAAAGTTTACAGCAAAACCAATTGTGATAACTGTATTTTATTCAAAAATAAATTCGAATTTCTGCAAAAATAAAGCTCTACTTATTTCGTTTTAAATCATTCACTATAATATTTTTTCTTGGTTTGGTTAATGCGTTCACAGAATATAAAAAAAATAAGAGACTTTTTAGAGATAATAATTAAATTTTTCATAACACAGGAGTGTTATATTAGACTAATGACTAATGAGAGCACGTATTTTGACGGTGAGTGACTCATTTATTTTTAGAAAATCATGAAAGTTATAGCATCCACAAGAACTTTTAAATAAATTAATCATCAAGAATCTCAATTTAGAACGATTGAAAATTTGAAAAATGCTCCTTCTGATCGTTATCGGGTTTTAACTCAAGGAACACCTCCATATTAATTCTTCATAAACAGCCATGAAGGTAAAAAGTCTAATTTGCTATGGACTTAAACACAAATTTCCAAATAAGTTTTTCCAATCGCATTTTCACATTGAACTGTAAAAACCAATATTTTGGGAACACAACTATTTGGGAGGGCGTGTGTCAAGTTTTTCAAGATAAAAGTTTAAATCATATAACTTTAGCTCTTTATCAGGAACCAAATGTGAGTTACAGATGAAAATAGTAGAAAAAAACATAAAAGAGTCAATGGACTCATTTGATCTTCCAAGAGTTAAATAATGATTAATGTATTATTTGTATGGTTGTTAAGACTAACTAATATCTAGGGAAAAGGGTATAAGTTTTTTTAAGCACAAAAGTCTTCTTTAAAAGTTCATGGATAAACTTTATTCAAAATTCGATATATATGTATCTACATATATATATATATATATATATATATGAATAAATACATTTATTTACACGCAGCACCTGTTACAACCACCATTGGTATCTCATGTATGCCTTGTATGCAGTAAGGAATTATTATGGTCAGCTGTGGCATAAAAAATATGATTCACTTTTTATTTTTATAATTACTTTCTAAAATATTTGAGCGTACATTTTATTAGTGAAACAATCTTATATGATAATTTTTTAAATAGAAAGTCACTTGACCAAGTGAAGTTTTTACTATTGTTTTTTTTTTGTATCGTCAAGAAAAAGTAGAGGAAAAGGAAATATAAGCTTTTTGATTATTTTAGTCAAATCAATATTTGTAATTGGATACTGTTTTTAAGCATGAAGGAATTATTTTCTTTAAAACTTCATGCTAATGGCTTGAAAAGTCCTAGTCCCAATTAAATTTTCATTCATACAAATGGGAAAAAATATATTTTGCAGCAAGGTACTCCATTTAGATTGAATAACAGCTATATTTTGATGTATGATAGAATCAATTTGAACGTACATAATTTGATGCATGCATATGTATATCTACCAATTTAAAAACAAAAACAAATATGTCTTATATTGAGTAAAAATATCCATTTAAATTGCACAAATTTAAAACGTGATACACTTATGATACAGTGGGAAAGGGATGGTGATATTGTGCTAAAGTACTATGAAACGAAAATAAAATTTGGCAATCTCCAAAGTGCAGAGTAAAATCTTCTTTAATATGTCAATAGTATGTGTTATTTATTTGTATTTGATACATTTATTATAAACGTCAACAATGACTGATTCAAACGGCTTAAAGTTGAGGAAAAATAGGCATTGATTTATAAAAATTTTGCACAAATGATTAACAACATATATATATATATATATATATATATATATATATATACAAAAGCTCTATAAATTGTTTTTTTTCCCTATAAGAAACTATAATTACTATTGTTAAACAACAGATTTCTCTGATTTATTTTTAGAATTCAAAAAACTACTGGCGTTGTGATTATCATTCCCCTCTTACATGTTGTTCTAATTATTTTTCATGAGCAACACTTATTACATTGTGAAGTATGTAATTAAAGCAACTTAATATTGATTTCCTTTCAGGACTTTTTAATTACATAATTAGATTATATATTTGATGGTGATTATTATCACTGTTTATACATAATTAAAAAAAAAAACTTTTTAAACATATACATACATATATGTGTATTAATTAATTATAAAAATTACTTTCCAAGATGATTTTGATTTTACTCTGAATTGACTACTTTTGTATTAAAATAAATAAATAAACATCAGTTTGATTTATTTTAGATACTTGTCAATTTACTTCATTAATAAGGAAAAAAAAGTTGTTGAAATAAAACAAATAGTAAAACTGTCAAAAAGGAATGTATGTCTTTAGAAAATAAATGCATAACAGATACTAATTGCATTAAAATATAGACTGTATCCATGTACATGGGTAATTACTTAAGGTCTGATTCAGTAGATTATGAATAACTATTTCTTGTATATATGTATATTTTAAAGGGAAGTTTTAGGTCACTTAAGATCATTTAAGATTCCTTTTTATCTTAATTTTTAAAATTAAGCATTCCAGCCCTTCAAAAATAAGAGATTCTGTAACAATGAGCTTAGCTTTTTAATGGAAGCAAAATTCTTTACCTCATAAAGTTAGATATAAAATATCATATTTTTGCAAAGAAAAATTGTCTCATAGGTAGACACAGTTCCCAAATTATAAAAACAATGCCAAAATGAGTCGAAACGAGTCTTACGAGTGGACTAACAGAGGTTAGATGCATCTTCTACAAGAATTAACAATGAATAATTATAGGTTAAAAAAAGAGAGAATTTTGAAGTGATTAAATCTCCCTTCAAGAGAGGACTCTTTTTCTCTACATTCAAATAGGGACTTTTTTGAAAAAAAAAATCAAGATTAAACAATAAATTTGTAGTCAAACTTTAGCTTTGAAAGTCAATGTTAAAACTCGCATATTTAAAATTGTGATATTTTATAAAGAAGTAAACTAACAACTATCGATCAGTTGATACATTTTCAAAAATATACTCCAAAGGTTAGTTTACATATATGGCACCACATTTGTTTTTCATATGGGTACAATTACGAAAGATTCAGAAAAACTTCCAATCATTATTCATTAAACTAAATACTTTATTTTACAAACAAAAAATATCACTTTATTTTATGTGTAGGGAAATTACTAAAAAGTGGAGTTGAGCTTATTAAAATTATAAGCTCAAAACTTAAATTTGGAACTCTTAAAGTAACTTAGTAGTCATATCTACTATCAAAATTTGATTATCTGTAAAGAAAAGGGCTTTCCCACAAGTTTATTGAACAACAATTAGAGATGTAAAAAAAAGAAGACATTTACAGCAGTCTAAAACAATCTAAAACAGTTTGCCCTGCCCTAAAAATAATGGAAGACGTTTTGTTTTTTATAGGTATATATATTAGGTAACAAGTCCTTTGACGATTAATCTCAGGTCTCCTTTCCCACTATTTCAGCATGATCCTTCACTTCCAATCAGTAGGTAAACTCCTAAATTGTGGCCTTATATACATTCTACAAAAAAAATCTACATTTACTAAATTTTTTTTTGTAATGAATCATCTTTTGTTTTACTCAAATGCCGAACTTTCAAAAGCACTAAAACAGTTCTTTGAGCCGAATTACATTCAAGTATTGTATGTACATATTTCATATTATGACCTATAGATAGGATCTTTTAAATCTATTTTTTATGGATGTTGTTTTGAGCTGTTATGACTCTACCTTGAGATCAAATTTGATAAAAAGTACCTGCAAAGATAGATCAAATAGCTGATAAATGTTCTACACAAAAGAATACAGTGTACTTATATTAATAGGGTTTTTTTTTTTTTCATGTGCATGCCTATACTTTTTCTTCAACTTTTATTTTCTCTTTCTCATGCTCTAACGAGCTCTACAATTTATTTAATTACTCTTTGTATATGAAAAAAAATTACATTCTAGATCATAAATCAAGGTATTGTTTCAAAAAGATACAGATATAGGTAAGTAAATATACATATATTTACATTTATCTATGTAGGGGTGTACGTAAATTTATTTAAGTACATAATTAGATGTATCTACATGAGTCCATTGCTTCTTTGAATGGTTTGAGCATCAAGTCATTAATTTTGCAAAGACTTCAAAATTGTCTCGTTAAAATAAAAAACAAACAAAAAAAAGAGAATTTTTTTTTTTTTAGTAAGGAAACCATGGCTTCATAAATCTCTCAAGAGCAATTAAAAGTTGTCTGTTGCAAAGGAAGCACGTTTGTGTGGTATGGTGTGGCACATATGGCCATAATTATTTAATACCATTTCTAAGTATATCAAGAAAGAGGTAATTTACTCTTTTCTCTTTTTTTTTTAGTTTTGAGGAAGAAAAAAATGGGATCTTAATGCAATGAGGATATATTATGGAGAAATGGCACTCTGATTTTATATTTTATTTTTTAATGTATGTACTTCATTATTTTTTATATACTTTATTTTTTTATCATCAGCCCAAAAGAAGCCTAATACTGCCGTCAACCTAAGCCCCCAATGCATTAAAGACCTTTTACTGACCTCAATCCTTTACGTGTGCCCAACAAGGTAGTAGTACTATTTTTCAAAAGCTCCATTCCAGAAGTGGGATCTCCGATTCAAGTTGCAATTAAGTACAACTCGGGCTTCAAATCTTATATACATATGTACACACCTTCAAATTCGATTCAGTATTCTAGTTATAAGTTTTAACAGACTTAAATTGTGAGCCTTGAGGCTTAAACCTCAGAAACATTCTTTATTTCAAAATATAATTAATATGGTATAAGAGTTCATTTTTTTTAAAAAAAAGATTGAATTGCATTTTACTGATTATGACAAACAACTTGGACTTTAATTGCATTTAAGTCTAATTAAACCTATTATTCCTAAATTACTAACATTCCCAATAAATTAGACTGCTTAAAAGCTAGTTATTATGCAATTTATTAGTTAATTTACTCAAATTTATTGAGGTCTCTAAATAATTACAAAGATTATTCGGATTTGTACATATGTAATCATACAGTTTTAGTAGACAAAACAGAAATGTATCAAAAGGAGGTTAGTACAGAACAATAACTAATAAGTGAAGTTATATGCCAATGGTAGATTTCCAATTTTATATATACATATATAAAAAGAAAGAAAAGAAAATAATCGATCACATGCATATATTACGTCGATTTCTATCATTTATGCATAACAATTATCCAAAGAAAAGTTCTTATATATAATATTAAGTATTTTGTAATCATATACAACTTATTATCGTATTTAATGAAAGAAAAAGGAAAGTAGGGCCAATAATTTGACAATACACATGTATCTATAATTGGATCAATGTTAAATAAATAAAATAACAATGGTCAACAAATTTGAACTTTCAAAAATCCTAAGGTGTATAAGTATTATAAAAGTTATTTAGTTTTGCAATTTGTAATTTATTTTCCGAGAGTCTGACGGTTTTTGAAAAAGTAGACCCTACTTTTTGAGCTTTTTAAGCCTAGAAGGACACTACTCACTTTGTGCATTAAAAAATGTTAATTCGCTAGTGTACTTAATGCAGACTCAATTTTCAAAAATCCTTCTTCCCTTTACTACTTAAGTGGCTCTACCGTGAGTCTTAGATGTCCAGCGAATTTTTGCTTGAAATTGAATGAAACTTTAAACATTTAGATGAACAATTTCTTCTTAGTTAAGGATTATTCTATAGCGCTTGACATCTTATTTGAAAGCCATTGGTCCTTGCTTTTTAATGGACTCCTAATTCATCCATTTCATGTATGTAATATTCAAGGAATTATTTAAGTACAAAGGATTTGACCGACTTTTGGACCTACTCCACGCTTCCAGGAGTTCGTTTAGGTCAAAACATAGACTGGTAATGGAATCTGCAATAAATACACTAGCAAATTATCATTTTTAATTCACAAAATGAGTATAATAGCTTTCATTTTGATTGATTTTATTCTTGACAGTTGACTCGTGTAATTATCCAGCATTTCATTCCTTGTGGTACACAGCAGATTGCAGGTACTAGCTGCAATTTGAACGTTTCACATTGCAGTATTTAGTTCTAAGACACGCCATTGTAATATTATGAACAATTATTTCATTCTAACATTACACCTTTTATTAGGTATTTAATTAATTATTGCTAATGATTAATAGTAATTACACACTTATTAGTCCTATTACATATTCGTAAACTCTACGTTGTAATTTAAAATATTAGTAGAGTAAATGACGTTGTGTGGTTGGATCGTTTACCGTAAAAACAGAACCAATTTGAAGTTCCACATGTCGACACTATGTAAAAACCTGTGCCTAACCTAATATTGTACATTGTTATGCTTGTTTGTAATAACTGACTTATTACAAAGTATGTCAAATATTTTTTTGTCAAATAGAAATTGAAGGTTTTTATAGAGTAAAAGGGGTACTCTAAGGGAATTAACTATGAGCTATCCCTCACGTCAATGAATATTTATGCCCCAAAATAATATTTTCTTAAATGACTATGTTTACCAAACAGAATAAACAAGAGTTATAAATCTTTGCTTACTTATACCTAGAGATCGATAATGATATACATACTTATGTAATATGTAGTTATGTAAATGAATTTAATGTTAATAAAAAAATAAATAAAAGGTATAATCTACCTAATCTCCCCTTTACCCTTATTCATTCGTCCAATTTATTACTTTCTATAATTGTTTTATTCAAAAAAAAAAAAAAAAAATACATGGAATCTTTTTAGAGAGTGTTTTTTTTCTACTTCTTCATCTATCTATGTATGTAAGTATATTTATTATAAGTAAAATACTCACATACCCATTTATGTAAATACCTACATATATAAATAAATAAATATATTGTTGAACTTAAATCATCTTATAAAAAGATTTATGTTGGTTTTTTTTTTTCGGATAGAAGTGCATTGGGTATTTAAACAATTATGATTTATTAGATACAAATGATATATTATTTGTATTATGGGTAAGAAGAAGAAGAAGAAAAAAAGAAGTAACAAATCGAAGGATTTTCTTTTTCCTTGATTCAAATAGTAAATATACTTCATATTGCAAATATTTTGAGTACCCTACCTTGAAATATGAGTATTTTACATAATGATGTACATAGATATGACGCATGAATTCATAAAACAATTTGTCAAATTAAAAGCGCATATACGTACTTCATATTCAGAAGGAAATTTTTTTTCTATTCGCGAAATTTGCTTATATATATATATATATATATATAATATAAGATATTCATCATTGCAGGATTTGTAATTTTATTCCATTGCTGCAAAGAACGTATTTGATGGATATGCATGAGGCATTTCTTCACTTCATGTTGAGAGCGAGTTTATGTACTAACTAAATAGAGCTCGTAATGAATAATGAATAGTATTCAGAGCTCATGGAAGGAAGACATGTTGATGAGGAGTTCAAAGGCACTTTTGCATTTGAATTTGATCCTTCTACCCAATATATATATATATATATATAAAGGGTCTATTTTTGGATAACATTTGAGATTTTTTATACTTGAATATCTTTCCAAAGAGCAAAACTGATAGATACCATGACATTAACTGCTTTTTTCTTTCTTAATATTTTTTTTCATACTAATTTTATCATCTGAGTATGAGTTCACGTCGTTTGAGATTGACAAATATGTTTAGTAACAAAATGCATGTCAATTCTAGAAAAATTCTTCTTGTAAAGAAAAGATGTAGGAGATGTTAAATGTATTATTTAATTCTGTCAAGACATCTATTTGAAAACTTGTTAGGAATGTATTTTTCCACGGCTATATTTACAACAACCCTGTCGTTCAAATTATAATTAATAACAAAAAGGACGTAATCAAGTACGGACTTTCTTCCTTTATACTAGTGAAAGGCATGCCTTCGAAATAAGAAGACCACTGACTTATCTCTTTAAAATTTTGTCACTTTTTTTTGTTGACCTGAGTCGAAGTTTTCGCAGCTCAACAACAACAATAAAAATCTTTTAAATTCCTATTGGATTCCTTCCATAATATAAATTTGAAGTTAGTTTTTTCTGTTCAAATTTAATATTTCGATCATTTTTATTTTGAAGTTTTGTTTTTCTTTTTGAGTAATTTTTACACACTTTATAAATTAGAGTCAACATATAATAAAAAAGTTGATTGTCTACGTATCTACATGAAAGAACAGCCATTCTTCCTAAAATTTAATGTTTAGTTTATTTCAATTCCATTCTCATCAAATCTCAATGTAGATGTATGCAAAAATCAATCTTTTTAAAAAGAAAGTTTCCTGGATTGTATAAGACCTACATTTTGCTTAGATTTTTGCCTAAAAGCAAAAGTATTATATTTATAGTGTAAGAAAATAATTATAAACAAGAGAGATTTAACATGTTCTAGTGGTATTTTTGGGCTGTTTATTTATTTTTATTTTTCTCATCCATGAATCCATAATCCATTTGATTCACCATTCAATAGTGTCTCTCCTATACTTTCTAAATATTTGTTAGTAATACATTACGATATTTTCTACTATAAGTAAATAAAAATAACGCTTATAAGGAAATTGCAAAATTTTAATGCGTTCCAGTAATAAAATTTAAAAAATGTAATTTTTTTCTATTGAAGAATATAATTTGCTTTCAATATATAACCAAGCATATACAAAGATTTTACGCTTATTATACTATAAAAAAAATATATATCATATATAAGTATATATATCATATTCTCTAACCTTGTCTCTAGCTTTAACATAACACCCTCCACTGCAGTTAATTATAGACCTACCTAGTGATTATGCCTCTAACATAATTACAGCCTAACAAATAGGATGAAAAAAAGAATATATAACTATACCCTTGTGTCTTGTATTTTCAAGCCTTTCTCTCTATTGACATGATATGTTCATATGTACACTTACTAACATAGATCCGTTTGTGTCTTATAAAAAAAAACAGGACTTAAAATTGATTTTCAAGATCCATATCTAAGAAGAAAAATCCATTCATAAACACAAATAATGTGTCTGAGGGAATGATAAAAACGTAGAAAATAAAATTTGAACCAGGTATTATTGAAGAGAATGATAGTTATTAAAAAGACATATATATACAACTTTTTTTGTGTATAAGTCAAACTTTCATCATGACACATGACAACTATATATATATATATATATATATATATATATATATACTCAATGTTTGTTGAACGTCTAAAATGAGTTTATTCATTAATAATGAATAAATTAAAAAAAAATTGGTACACCTATGTTACAAAAAATGTTTTTACTATTTGCAAATATTCAAATAATAAATTTTATTGTTTTAAAGTTAAGCGAAAATATAAGGGAACTTGTAAATCAAATAACCAAAATGGAGTGGTGTTGTATTTAAGTTAAAATCTTTTCGATTTATTATTGCGGTTGTTTACTAAAGAAAATGACATAATGACTGTAATGACAAATCCGTATTGTTTAATCAAATTTAAATACTGACTCACGTACATGGACTAATATACTGTAATTTAATAATTACTAATCATAATATATTTGTACATGCGTTCCATATAATTAGGTATTATATTATTTATTTCTTAATACAGGGTTAGAAATACTGAAATTCAATCCTTTTTTAAAAATTTGTATCTTCAATCAATTCAATTTTCCAAAATGTTCAAATCAACTTTTTCAGTTGCTATGAAAACGTTGTGACACGAGGAATTACCAAATATATGTTTTAGAACATTCAAGACCGTGGTTACAAAACATATATTGACAAAAGACAATATGTATCTTGTTGAAATGCACTTGAGCAGAGCAATGGATAACCATGAAGCAATGTGAGAAGATAATTACTGATTAGAGAAATACATGGATAAATTTTGGAAACTACATAGGTGTGTTACAGTTTATTCACATTTTGTATGAAGTTTCTTGTGCTCCCTACAATTTGCATTTAGTTCCATGTCGAGTAATCTATAAAGCCGCAAGTTTTTAACTGTGATTCTTCCCTGGTTGAGTTTTGATTCTGAAATAAGAGTCTTTTCTTTTATTACACTATATACAAAAAAAAATAGAATTGTTTAAATGAGATAAATAACGTTGTGTTCAATGAAGCACATGAATTGACGAATCAAATTCACTTTCATATTTACGTCATGAGCATGTAAGATAATTCAAATATACTCTGTAGTCATTTAGTATATTGGTTCGATAATGACTTATAATTATATTTCACATGGATTTATATTTCAATAATAAACTTATGAACCTCTTTGTTCGGCGTATCCACATCAAATAAACAAAAATTTTCGACTTAGTATTCATTTTTAAATAGATTTCAAACACTTTTCACATCTAACGTCATTGACTAATAAAGAAGGATGTACATATATAAAATGATAAGGAAGGTATTATTTATGCTTCGTCAAAATTGAAAAATATCCTTATTTTATTTTATCTTTAATAATGAAAAATATTGCTTTTAAAGTTATTTAATTAACTTGAACCCTGCAAATAAAATAACTTTTCATTAAAGGTATTAAATAAATTCGTTAAAAATATTATTTATAATTAAAAAAAGTTAACTGATTACAACAACATATTAGTATTTGAGACCGATTCTTTTTTTTTGGGTAGGTGGGTTGAAGTGCATACAACAAACAAATGAAGTATTTCATTAAAAAAAATAGTTAATGATGACATGATTGATTCATTTATGATTCAAATGCTTATAACAAATTGATGTATATTTGTACTAGGGCTGGGACGGTATGTTAAACTCACGGTTCAGCTTGAACCGTGGTACACCATTGTGGTACGTGGTTCGGTAAGATATAACAGCAAAAAAAAAAATTTTTTAATAAAATTAATGTAGTTTTTCAAGTTTTTCGATTTTTATTCATTAATAATTTCTTTTCAGTACAAATAACTTATTTCTAAATTAAATTAGCTTTTCTAAAAACGAAAGGTAGATATAAAATAAACACAGGCAATGTAATACTATTATTCATGAATTTATAATTTTTTTTGTAAAAAGAAGAACTTATATACATTATGTGGTAATGAACAAGACCGATAAGCAGTCACAGTATCACCATATGACGAAAAAATTCTTTCGCTTGATGCAAATGTATCTGTATTTGCGAGGTATTGTGAAACTAACTTGGAAGCATTAGGAAATTTAACTAAATTCTCACTTCACAATACAACTGTGTTCTCGTTAACTGGGATACATTTTATTATTTGATAAGTTATCGTCTCTTTTTCTATTTCTTTTGAATAATGGTTCATTTATTTTGATTCAGATTCGTTGTTATCACCAAATATTTCCGTACATTTTTGACGTCTGTTTTCATTAATGTTGAATCAATTGGGGGCGGTTGTTCTAAATATTGCTAAAGCATATCGTAAGTAGTATTCCTGGAGGTTGGAACATCGTGAATTGATTTGAGTTGAGATAGCATTAATAACTTTTGTTTATTTTTGAAAAATTGACTGATGATTATGCTTCTATGAAATAAAAAATCTTAAAAAACACTCTTTACCTACCGAAGGAATCATAAAAAACACTTTTTAGAGATATCATAGCTTTAGAAGAGAGGTTTAATGTATGCACAAAGCAAGCAAGCAAGCTGTGGGCCTAGTCCAGCTGAATCTCTGATGGCATTGATAATATTTTTGACATTTTCTGTTGTCACACTGGTGTTGTGAGATTTTTGTAAAAAATAATGTCCAAAATTTTACTATAATATCAAAATATTTTCCATATTGTATTGTTTCTAGGGCAGAAATTTATCAAACCCGACCGCTGTACCGTAACCCTGTACCGTACCAGTCCAAATACGTACCTATATTTACCCATATAAACATATGCATAAATTATTGAATATTAACAAAAAAAAAAAAAAAAATGAATGCAACTAAAGTTGATCTTATTTTTGTGCCTGGATTTGAATGTAATTTTTATGTTGTTAATTGTGTTTCCATATTAGATCATTGTGTCTTCTTTTTATAAATGCATTCTTAATTATGTAAATTTTAATTACCTATTCGAAAGGGAAAAGAAATGAAATAATTAAAGTGTGTGCAAATAAAGTTGATCTTATTTTTGTGCTCAGGTTCGCAAATGTACATTTGTATGTTTTCAATTGTCTCAAATAACACGAAAATGAGATTTTTAGCGCGAACATTCGCATCGCGCTCTATATATCTGAATTATTTGCTCTTTCAAACCTTTGTAAAAATTGTTTGGTGAAAATTGGCTCAATCTTGTTTTTTTTTTTACTTTTATGTTCGTAATAAATATTTCAATGATAAAAAAGATCAGGATACATTGCAATGATGAAATAACAATAAGTAGGGATTGGACTTTTCTATAATAAAAAGTATGTTTTATTTTTCTACTAGAAAAGGAAAACACTTGGTACTTTTGTTCTTTTTGAGTATGATCATTCTTTGTTAGACCCTCAAAGGAGGAGCATTCATCTCTCTAAAGAAGAAGTTAAAAGATTCTTGTCTACATTTGTTGTAGATTTTGTAAAACAAACAAACATACTGTTTAAACGTTGAGGATTTTCCTCCATATAATAGTAATTTATTTTTCCTCCCCCCGAAACAAACAGCTTATATTAATAAGGACACTAATTCAGTAGTACCATATGTCTCACATATGACTCACAAACTATTTCACTTCTTGTTAATTTCCTTCATTTATAGCCTATATTTAATTACTTCTTTCATAAGTAAAGCAGACTACAATTCCTTTTACTCGCATATTTTATACATATATGCTGATCAACAATGCCTCAAATGTTATATTACACATGTTGAATCTATATGTCAATAAATTTTATTGAACACTAAATTATAAAGTAAGACTTTTTTTATTTTTTAAGTTGTAGGTGTGTATTTTTTTTTTATAATTCACAATTAGGTGAATTAATATCCTTAGTTTTAAATTTAAAAAAAATCAATTTACCAAAATAAAAAACCTTTATAAAATATTATTTATTTTTAATCTGTATGTTTCTTACTTTATTTCATGTTAAGAAAATAATTTTGAATCATTTAGAAAACTTAAAAAATCAGAAAATCAATTTGTAGATGACGGAAACACAAATTTTAATTTGAAATTTTACTTTTCCTGATGTTCAACTATGACGCCATTATTAAATAATCATAAAAATCATTTCATTCCAGGTTATAAAAATGTTGTTGCATCTCAATGCTCCTTTGTTTAATTACTCTTTTCACATTTTTTTTTTTTTTTTTTGCATAGCATTTAAAAAACTTTTACTTGCAATGAAGAATGCATTTCATCAAGTGTTGTAGTAGCATTTAGTTGTTGGAAGGAATTAGAAATAATGGCATGGCAATACTTATTTGGTAATTAAGAATAAAGATATACTCAGATGATAATAAATTAATAAATTATCATATGTTGTAGTTTATTGATCATGTCTAAGACTCTTGCTTTTACTTTTTCTTCTCAAGAGAGAACCCACTAATAATGAAGAAATGGTCTCTGAAAGTCTCTAGAGTATTAGGCCACAAATATGTGGTAAATAAAATAATATAATATAAATTGGAACTTCTGATAGACAAAATATAGTTGAGGCACTCAATTTATTGGGCCATTAAAGAGGAAACGATCAATATGTGAAATAATTTCATGTTACTCTTCTTATGGATCAACACTATACCTTTTCAAGAAGTTCAATATGGGAATAAGCAAGCTCAAGTTCAGTTTATTTATTCCCATATGGAACTTGCTTCTTCCTATATTGAATTTGCTCGTTGCCATATTGAGCTTGCTTACTCCCATATTAAACTTAAAAGGATTAGATACAGAAAAAGAGGTATGCAAAAACATAAACTCTATAAAAACATTGCTACTTGTTTCAAAGTATAACAATTTATCAAAGAGACAAAAAGAAGTCTAGTTTTTTTATTTGAAATTAAAGAGAAAAAAAAAGTACAGTTAACAAATTATTATTTTGAAATATTGTAAACAATCCTCAGAACCAATATTCATTTAGGCTGAATCGAAATGTATAAGCAAAAGTGCATATACGTCAATACCTTAGAATACTTTAAATAGAATTTGGGAATAATTCGCCTCATTTACACAAGAAATCCCTATAGGATGCGGTCCCCAGAATTACTCCTCCGTTACTTTCTTTTTATGCCCAAACATGAAAACTTTTATGAGAAACAACAATTACCCAAGCATCTAAAGCTATATTATGGTTATATTTAAAAAATGTCTCCTTACCATGTTTTCTAGACCAATAAACCTTCACAATGTGTATATTGATGAACAATTTGAATGTTTTTTTTAAAGTTTTTGATATTTTTTTCTCCATTTGTAATACCGTGCAAACATAAATATCACGTTCAAAATGGCGTTAAAATTAGGAGAGTAGAAAAAAAGTAGTACATTCTTAATTTAAAGTGAGATTTTTACTCATTACTTCCCTTGCACCAGCAATTGTAGTTCCAACATTCAAGGTAGCTGATAATGTCATATTTAATATTTTTGTTCAATACATGTACAATTTTGATCATAAAGAGCCCAAAACAATGAATAACTCAGAATAGCTCCTTGAATATTGTAGAATGAGTCAGAAAAAAGTACATATATTTAAAATAATGAAAATACGTTAAGAAATTTAACTTGAAGAAGGTGTAAAAAACACAGAGTGAAATCGAAAATAGAAACATGAAAGACTCCAGGAAAGTAAAGGAGGTTTAAAAAGTTTTTTTTTTTTTTTACAATTTATGTACATACGTAAATACTTATTTCCATTTCAACAAGACTCAATGCTCAAATTATTATGAATTTTCGTAGTACAAAAACCATTTTTTTAAATAAAAAACTGTATTTTTATATACTTTTAAAAGTCATAAAAGATTTATTCCCAAGTTTGTGAATTTACTTTAATTCTTTTTTTTATCAAGTACAAAAACCACTGAAGGATAATTGGAAGTATCTTTTCAGATCCCATCCCTTGTGACTCAAAAAAAAAAAAAACCTATCAGGATTCAATGTATAAAATGACACTTACACTGAACGATTCTCATTTCCTCCCCTCCCCTATCAAAACATATCAGAGGATCCAATCGTCTGTAAAAAGAGCATTACCGTCCACCCTGCCAAACACCTATGTTTGGATGTAATGCATGTATTAATAGTCTACATATCATAGCTCTTTAGAGATTTATTTATTTAAGAAATAAACCCTATATTTATCGATATGATTATGGATCCTGACAGAAAATGATAATAATAAAAGAAAGGGGGCGATTGAAAAGTACTCAAATGGATGATGATATTGTCATATCATTATGGATATGAATTCATATTCTGACACAAATAAATAGGATTGAAATGAGGAGGAGAAAGGGGCTTAAGGAGGGAGATAAAAGGTAATTTTATTGCCTTTCTTTTTACTTCACTGTAGCAACAAGGAAGAAATGGAAAAATGGAGTAGAGTGTGGGTACATTACGAATCAAAATACAACAGACTCTCCAAAGTAGGTTGAATCAAAACACTTGGAGATTTTTTTTTAGAAATTGATTCATACTCATGACGTAGAAAAACATTATTATCTCTTTCGGGACTGTATATGGAGATTGTATTAAAGGATAAATGTGTTAAGTCAACAAGAAACCAAGTTTATCTGCAATATTTCAAAAATGAGTGTGAACTACTACTAGTATCATATTCTTAAAGCAATTCTCTTATGTTTGTATTAATAGTATATTTAAATAATGACTCCAATAATTGCAATCGTATTAAGAGGAAAAAAGCCCGGCTACAATCAAGAATAAAAAACATTTGGTATTTCTGACTATGTAGTAGTTACTATTACTATGGTGAGCATGATAGCGGATGTAATTGATTATTAATAGTTCTACAGCAGATGATGAACTGGTTTTAGACAACTGCAACTAAATAAATCTCTGGGACTATGAAAAAGATGGGCCTTCTTTCAGGGACTGTATGGGCTTCTTGTACAGTCGTAACATTTATCCGATTGTTTTATTGGATAGACAACAATCCTTGGTGTCTCGATATAAAGTGACACTTTAGCGAAAACCGTGTGCAATAGGTCTTAAATGGCTCCTTAATATTTGACCGTAAAATCTTAAAAGGGTATTTTCTCCTTTTCAATATTTGAAAACAAACTTGCTTTGACAGATTTGACAGAAATTTGACAGAAATATCCTTTTTGTCAGAAATGGATACGTCATAACCTCTTTTAACAGTATAATATTTTGTTGTGTTTATTGTGAATGTTCATAGTTCATAAAAAAGGTCTTTAAAAGAATAATTATTTTACCATCTCCCCCGTGCCTCATGAACCCTGTACATATGTCCAATTCAACATATTGATATTTGTTTATAGATCTTTCAAAAATGATGACATTTTATGTTCAAAAATATCCATACTTTTGGGCTATAATGTATAAATTTTTGCAAGGTAAAACTTTTATTTTCTTGTGAGTGGATTCCAACTCTAAAGAAATCTGATTTAAAACTTTATTTCAGATCTTTCATTAAGTTTTGCATCATCATTTTATAGTTATTATTTTTTGTACCATGGTTTTGACTTAAAAAATCCTTTTAATGAACTTATCAATGCAACATTAATTGAAATGACATATATTTTAAACTGTTATTATAAGGTTCATTCAGTTATAAATATATGTACATAACTTTTGACCCTTAAAAGAAGTACAAATGTTTAAAAAATAAAAACCAATTGTTTTATTTGTTTGTTTAAATGTACTTGTATTCAACTTTCTAGTTTATTTTTAAATATGCTACATTCTTGTTTGTTTTTCTACTCTCGAAAATCGGTTTTACAAGGTTTTCAAAATAATTCAAAAAGTAGATACATATCTAAAAGTTATAACCAAAGGCTTGACAATATACGAAAAATAATGTACACGCAGATCCATGACCAAGGTATCAACAAATAGTATTAAAATCAGAGTGCATGTGAGATCAATTATAATTCCTTTACCTAATCTATTGAATCAATACAATCCTCCCTACAGAGGAAGTAGTTAGATTGTTCCTTCTCATTATGAACGGTAGTTTAAGAGTAGTTAGAAGTCACGTCATTTGCAACATATAAAGGACATACTAATAATAAATTCTGTTATTTTTAACCTCATTACATCATTAGCTCGACAAAGTTTATGTACATAACTAGGTATGTACAAGTACAAATACAAGGAAGTCACTTCATATGCTAATGACAAACCCTTCTTCCTTTATATAAAAGCTTTAATGGCTCTACATAATATAGACCAAAATAACAAGAGCGATCGATATCAGGTAATTAAACGAGGAGCACTAATTAGTTACTATTAAAATAAAAAATAAAAAGTTTTTCTCTAATATACAAATAAAAAAGTTATGAAATACATAAATAAAAAAAGAATTCATCAAATAAAATTAAGGGTTTTTTATATATGTATGTATGTATATAAAAAACATATTTAAATAGTTGTTTTTTTTAAAGATAGTTATGAATCTCTTTATATGATTCATCATCTCTCATCAATCAAAAAATAAACACCAAAATAACACTATGTAAATTATAAGCCCAGAGCTTTCACTTTTTTTTTTTCAGAGTGTTTATTTTTTTATTTTTGTACCACACTCAATGTTGTTTTGTTATGTTTTTTTTTTTTTTTTTAAATAATCTTATTCACAGTTCTATGGATCAAAACTTTAGTGTAGGTCATGAAATATGTAAACAAATTTTGTACAATGAAATATTTCATTTTTAGGGATCTGTTCCAACACATTTTTATTAAAACTTAAAAAACTGAACAAGACTGTTAAAAAACTTCACATATACGATATAAAAGTTAGCACATATATATTTTTGTCAACGTTTATCAATGGATATCTATCTAATGTGTATGTATGAATCATTAAGTTATGAAGCCTTTCTTTTATGTAGTAAACATTTGAACATTTCTCTCACAATAAAAAATTGATTTTTTTATGTTTTAAAAACGAATAAAAAAAATTAAAATTACCTGTAAGCTTGTAAAAAAAAAAATGATTTAAATTTTACATACAAAAAATTCAATAATAAATTTATACAACAATATACTATAGACTACAATTTGTCTTCTTTTATAGAAATATATAGAGCTTATACACGTAACTACATTATACAAATATATCCAATTCCCTTGTAAAGATTAAACAATTTATTTGTATACATGCCTATATATAACTTATACATACATACTTAATATGAGACCATTGAGACTAGATTCTATGCACATTCAAGTTCTTTTTTAATGAACCATTTTCCTACTACAAAATATTTCAATACAAAACACATGAAATAATAATTAATTCAACAATAAAAGCTCTGATGATAAAACGACAAAAGTAAATTAAAAAAATTATTTTTCTGTCAAAGAGTAATCATTTCTGCATTTACTTAAAGGTCACATCTGTACTCTTTCTCTCTCTCTCTCTCACCTTATTTCTAGGATAATTAATATAAATCAATATAAATAGTAATTTGGCTTATAAAGAGCTTGAAATTATGAATTATGTCTTGAATGAGTTCATATGTCATCTTCATTTTTTACTTTTAAAATTATATAAGCAAAAAGTCTTAGAGTCTACATATAAAAACTAAAATTTGCAAAGGATTTGTCAAAACTGCAAACTGACTAATTGTACAATTTAGTCGTTCATTAATAAATTTAAGATTTTTAGATAATAAATATTAATTTTATATATACATATATGTGAGTTTTTTTGTAAAAGTAAATACAATCCGTTCTCAATCCGTGTACCTTTTACCGATGGGTAATTGACCATACTCTGTGATCTGATTGGAGAGTAAATATATAATATATTTTATCACTCTTCAGTTTGAATAAATTAAATTTAACTTTAGTTAAGAATTAAGATATTGTGTTAACAAATTAAATATACAAAGTAATACTTTTTATTTTTCTAGTACGTGTAATGTGCTTTTTTGTGCTTTTTTATGTATAATTTTTTTTTGTATGTAGGTTGTCACGCCGAGCTATAAATTTGATGCACTTGAATGAATAGCTTCAAAAATGTTAAAATAGACTTATACATGTGATTAAAATGAATTAAAGCATGAACTTACAAAATATATAAAAGTACAAATTATTCACAACTGTTAAAAAATAAATATACATACATAGAACGAATTTATTTAATTCATTTTTAAAATTTTTGAAAATTCAGACCTATAAAAAGCCTTCATATCATCGTTCAAAACTCCAATACATAGATACCAAAAGGTACAAACTACTTCTTTGAATAAATAACTTAACCACTCCAAATGTTACCCTCAAATTCATAGAGAGTTTGAATTTTAGGAAGATTAATAGACACTTAAAGTTCACTCAACATATTCAAATAATATCCAAAACCAAAATTGTGCATGATTGGCTGTTAGAGTATAAAAACCATACACACTATTCACATTTCCAGCTGCCTGACTTGCATTTTCGCCTTTATCAAAGATAAATTGTAGAATATAACTAGGAATGTAAATAATATGGAAATCGGGCTTGTAATAAAAAAGTGGAGTTGGCTCTTCAAACAGGTCTTTTTGTTTTCCAATGCTGTTATCATTTTTCCTTTATTACTGAGGGGAGAACATCTACCTCATAGTAAAGATGTCGCATGAAGGAATACTTGCATTAAGTTTAATAAAGCAAATAAAATGTAAACAAAAAGGGCTCAAGTCCTCGTATAATTATTATTAGTTAAAAATATATAATTTCCTGACATTAATTTCAGTTGATTTTCTGCCTCTCATCTATGTTATTATTTATTGTTGTATATATAATGGAGAATAGCAGCTTGTAGGTCACAGTAAAACGTCATGACAGCTCAAGCTGCTTCCTTCTCAACATTCATCAAATTGTCAATTGAGTTACCAGGTTGATTTTCTCTTTCTTTTTTTATTACAAGCCCGATTTGCATATTATTTATATTCCTAAATATAACGTATTTCCTCCTTGCCGGTGTTCCTTTTTGATGCGCACTCAATACTACTGAGTCAAGCAATCCCAAATCTGCTCTGAAAGTTTCTTTAGTACAAAATCTCAAAATTCTAAGACCATTTAGCGTAATATAATTGCACTTATGCAACGCGAGATACAGATCACTACTAAAGCCATCTATTGCAAAAATAATGGATTTCTTTTTACTAGACCTAATATATTCATACAATATGGCTTTTTTACATTAAGAAAGCACTATGTAATTAACAAGTGTGTGTGTAAGTAAAGTCTAAATGTACATATGTAAAATGAATATTTCCTTCCAAGAAAAAGTCTTCCACAACTCTGAGGAAAGAATAATTTCATTTATTTAATTGGACTTATTGTAAAAGGGTTTATTTTACGTGGATATATATTTTTTTATTAGTATAGTAGAACTCTCAACAAACGTAAGAGAAAATAAGTATGTTTGCTTCTATATTTTTATGTAGTTGAATATGGCTTATACCCATAGAGCAATACTAATAAACAATAAAACAGTCAAAAGAACAAACAAACATAGGTAATGTAATCAATGTTTATTAGAAACAGGGATTTTATTGCTAATTTTTTTTTTTTTTTTTTTTTTGGAAGCCACTAAACATATTAGATAGATGAATACCCTTTGATATTTTGCAACTTTATATATATATACATAGTTTCAATCTTACTGCCCATATTTTCACTCCATATTGTTATAAATATATTTGTGTATAGTAACCGTTTTTTATTTATAATTCAATTATTTTTTTTGGCAATTTGTAAATGCATTTTTTACAAATGATTTCAAAGTTTTTTCATTTATAAAAAAGGTTCACAAATAAATATTTTTTGTACCTTGTTGAACTATTGGTTAATGCTTTCTTTTCTTTTTCTTTTTTTTTGCAGTCTTTATTTAAAGGACGGAGATTATTATGTCTCAATAACAGAAAATAAACTTTTTCCTCAAATACATATAAAGGAAAACAACTGAATGTACACGACTAAAAATGACAACAAAATAAAATAAAGGTATAAAAAATACTCTTATCCATCAACGTCTACCCTCATGGGCTCAAAAGAAGAATGATGTGTTATTGGGAATCTAGACCTTTTTGCTATTTCTGTTTTGGGAGGAATAAAGCATTCAATTATAAGGAATTTGCTTCTTTTTATTGGGGGGGGGGGGGAGTTAGAATAAGATTATTGTAAATATTTTTTTTGATAATTTGAAAGTGGAAAAAATACATAAAGGACTTTTTGTAATCAAATGTAATTCATAAATTATCCGCTAGGGGCGCTTGTGGGTCTTTCTTTTTCTTTCTCATGTAAAGGTCATAATTATAATTTTGAATTTTCTTGTTACTTAAAGTTTGTACAATTTTGTGAAATGTTTTGTAAAAGTGTTGTTCAATAAACATTTTTAGTTAAATTTAACAATGTCCTTGTTCTTCTTTAAATCAAAACAAAGGGAAGACATGATGATATTTTGGTTACTTATGGCTAAGTATGCTGTAATTTAAATGGTCCAGCCCACGACGTCTACCTAGGGGTCGTATGAGGCCACCTGCAATGTGAAGTGAGTTTGCCACCCCTGCTCTGTATACTATCATTATAATACACACCAATAAGTGGATGCTCTCAAAAAATATTGTAGTTTAACGGTACTACTGAAGTTTGAAATTAATTAGTTTCATACATCCAAATACATACTTCAGTGATTTCTTACTAATTAATATTAATTAGGTAACTGTATATAGTATGTACTGATTATACATATTTTGTATCCTACGTTGGTCTGAATTATAATTTGTCTTATTAAGGACGAAAGTTTCTATAGGATCCTGTTTTTTTTTCATTCGAAAATAAATCTTTTTATGCCACCATTTCAATAATGAAATTGATTTGAGAGATAAACTATTGTAAATATAAAGGGCCTTAATTTTGTGTCTAATACCTGACATATAAGTAAACATTGTACAATTTAAATCATGACTGCTTATACTTTTTTTGTGTGTAGGCTTTTTATCAAAATTATATACAAATAAGTTTTTGCTTATTTGCTCTTTGCTCATTTTGAAACAAGTATTTTTGAATATATATATCCTAGTGTTGAGATATATAATATACTTCTTTTGGTCAGATTCTAAATGATTTAGTTTTGAACGATTTTTACGTAAATTTAATCGTTTTCAATCCTCCTTGAACCGTTATTTCATAGGTCTCATTCTGTGAACCGAAAATTTTGATAGTGACTGCAATAATAAAAAGAAAAGTTTCAAAATTCTACATCATATTCTGACAACTCAGAACTGAACGCTATAACTATAATACCATAAAGTGCTATCTGAGAAATATTTGTTCATTTCAAAACAAACTTGACCTTGTGAATATTTTATTGACCGAGTATTAAAGACTAAATTTTTGTATGGGACAGATCTTGAACTTTACAACAGAATAGGTCCTAATACTACTATATCTTTTCAAGTTCAATATGGGAATTCGTAAGTTCAATATGGGAATATGTAAGTTCAATATGGGAATATGTAAGTTCAATATGGGAATATGTAAGTTCAATATGGGAATATGTAAGTTCAATATGGGAATATGTAAGTTCAATATGGGAATAAGTAAGTTCAATATGGGAATAAGCAATTGAGTGGGTGCATGAATGCTTAGGAAAAGCAAGGGATGTATGTATATGGAGGGCCAGTAGTACTTGTTATTGATAATGCTCCGGCCCACTCCAGGGTTGAAAATATTTTGAATGAAGAAGAGTTTTCAATTCACAAAATTGAGCATATTTGGTCAATATTAAAAGCCTTTGTGAAAAGAGAATTAGCTAGAAAAATTGAGAATATTTTAAATGCAGAAAGAAATTATTACAGCATTTCAGAGATAAGATCAAGAACAGCTCTGGAATAATTATTAGTTGAAGAAAGACTAAATAGAATTACCTCAATGATTTGTAATAATTGTATTGCTAGCATCCAGAACCGTTTTGTAGATGTTATTAATTTTGTTGACATGAGATTCTAATAAATTGATTATTACATATATTAAATTTCATGAATATTATTGTTTATTACTTATTCCCATATTGAACTTCCATATTCCCGTATTGAACTTGCTTATTCTCATATTGAACTTGAAAAAGTATAGATTAAACTGTATTTAATAAACGGTAATGAGGATGTGACGTTATTAGCGGTTCAATTCGTTGACGAATGAGATTTGTTCGATATTTGGAATATATGTATATTTACAAAAATATAGAAAAAAAAATACAATAAAATAGCTAAGATTCTATATATAAAATTGCTAATTAGTGTTGAAGTAAATAATAATTAATAAAATAATTTCATAATCCCTCCAAATATTATTAAATAATTTGTTTGTTCTCAACAATAAATTATACACAAATACATTTTAGCTTCATTTTATGAATGGTATTTTAATAAAACAAACTACATAATTTAATAGATCTCAAAAGACACCGAAACCTACAATAAATTCTATTTTCAATGAAAGGTTTATTTTGTGTTAGCATTAAGGTAGTAGTAATATCCTATTACTTTATCAATCTTTTATCATATTTTTAATTTTAGAAAATCAAATGTGGTCCTTCAAATTTTCTCTAAAGAATTTCAATGGTTTGTAAATAATACAATTTTTCGTTCTGTTACATTAAAAGAGCCTTGCTATATAGTTAAATTAAAATTATTTTTTTTAATATCTTTTTTTAAGCAATGCACTTATGATCCATCTAAAATCTCTTTAAGAAATACCAGTTAATCGAAAATATCAACAAAAAAGTAAAAATATTTTGTGAATAACTTATATAAGTTGTTAATTTGTCGAATCAAATGAGTTTTAGTACTACGTAATCCCTCTGATTAATCTTCAGATAACACATAATGCCCTCCCACAATTAGCTTTCTTTCAAGTACAAGGGGTATTTATTCGTGTATGGAAGGTCCAATTTGACCATGCTTTTCCATATAGCTATTTAGATCCATTCAAAGAAGATATTGTTTTATAATACAAAACTATAAGAAAGGGATCGCTTTGGTATATTTGTTATGAGTTAAGTAAATTATAATTCAGCTGATATATATATATATTTGAATGAAAAAGGGTAAACATTTGGAAAAAAAGCAATAAAATATTTGTTCATTTTTGAGGAACAAAAATCGTTTTGTGAGCAATTTTCTCATGGCTATTTAAGGAAATAAAACAATACTTTATTAATATTATATGTATAATAAGATTATTATTATTATTATTGTGTTTTCTTCATCTTTCTAAGATAATTTGTTTGATGCTACCCACTTATTCGTACTTATCAATACTTATACTACCTATATGGTTGATAAATTCACTGCACATCGGTCGTTGCTCTTAAAAGCAAAATAATACTAATAATATTTTATAACTTTTGTTTTTTTGTCAAAGAAAATCCTTTAACATAAAAAAAAAAAAAAAGAAAAATATTCCCCCCTCCCCATTATTTTGTTTGTTTGAGCCATATGGAAATCGTTATCATATTCATTCCTACGTTTAATGGGTCTATTAAAGATGTAATGCTTCCTTCCTTTCCAGCTACAAGAGAGAAAAATGTGTGTGGAGGCAGGCAAGGGAGACCGGTTTACTTAATTTTATTTTATTTTTTTGGTTTTTTTTTTATATATATCTTGAATTGTATAATAAAAATGACTTTTTTTTTATGATGCCTGAAGTACGTTTACTTTTCAAAGTAATTGTTAATAGTGTCTTTTTGTTTTTATTCCCTTTACTTGATATGGAAATGGTTGGAAGTTATATGTCTATATATGTGAAATGTTTGTTCAAAGAAATAAAACAACAAAAGTTGATATTCATTTATTGAGTAAATAGTTATGTACTATATAGCAAAAGGGAGATCGGCGAGTCGTTGGAGTAGGCTCTTTTACTCAAACATTAAAATGAATATAGGCACAAAATTTAAATCAATATTGTATAATATCATGAGGATTATTGAGAAACAAAGACAGACATTTGCGTCAACTTTTGTTTTTAAGACATTGAATAAAAACTGATTTTTATCCAATACAAAATAAAAAAGTAATTTTTTTGTGGTAATAACGTCAATTTGTAATTATTTTTGTTGTACTATTTGAATTATTGATCAAAAATCAGAACTTACTACTCATTGCAATTGACTAGAGGCATTAGAACGTTCGATTCAAAGGGATCAGTAACAACAAATTTATTGTGTATTCTACTTTCATATTTTGCAATTAGACTTCATTAGAAAGGAGCATGTTTCAAATTTTTAGCTGTTGTGAAACTTGCAGGAATCCCGATGTGTACATATAAATCCCTCAAAAACATATCTGCTGACAGCGTGTTCATTCTGTACTTGCGTTTTTATTCATAATTCCTCCTATTTTGAAGATTTTAATACAAACAGCAAAGACTTTTTTAATATATCATTTCAGATGTAGTTTTTAGGCATCAATAAGGGCTTCAATAACTTTTACGACTTGAAGCCAACATATGATGAATATAACAAGGATACGGCCTTGCCAAATGGTGATTTGTGGTCTATAATACAAATATTATTATATATTGAAGTTCAATAATAAATTAACGGTTAATGATGAAACACTATTAAAAGTGTATTTTTATTCCTTAAAAAAAATTATTTTGTCTAATTTTCTTAAATTCCAATCAAGCTATCCTTTGACATATCTAAGTCAAACAAGCTCCCAGTAATTGACCCACAATCAAATATGTTGCAAATGTCTCCAGTTTTCCATATATACATATTTATGAACATACATATATATATCTTTGCTAAATGAAAGGGGATTGAAACATGTACATATGTAAAAGACCCATCATGGTTAAATGGAGCTATATTTATCTTCTTTATTGGTATATATAAGACTCTCATTTATATTCAAGAGAATGCAAGCCTCATAATTTAGCACCTAATATAAAGAATATACATATATAAATTATAGGCTAAATTATATTTATATACCGTGCAAATATAAGTACTTTTTACTTTTAAAAAAAAGAGAAGAAAATAGGATTTCCACAATCGTTTGACAGAAATAAATTACTAATTTCAATTACATAAATACACTGGAGTTTTGTTTTTCTTGAGTATATCGTTGGTTGTGAATTTTTGCTCTTCTCTCTCTCTATATATATATACATATTTATTTGATATTTTGAGAGTTGTAGAGATTCATTATCTTAAATATTTTTTGTTTTGTTTTTATTTTATGTTTCTTAGAGTAATTAGATATAAGGAAGGTAGATAGATACTTAAATGTTCGTGTTTCCTTCTATTTTTGGCAAAGGGCTTTCTCTCTCTCTCTCTCTCTCTCTCTAAAACAATCCATCTATCTTATGCGTTCCAAGTAAAATAAAATAAAAAGCAAAACCTGCCAATATTTGAAATTAGATCAAAATTAATGATTTGATTTTGAAAAAAAAAAAAAAAAACCCCAAGATTATGCCAGAGTGCCATCAAAAAATAAAGTTAGCCCATGGCTAACTCTTCATATGCACTTTGTATGCAATATATATTTATGTAAATATATATATTTTTTCAGGTATGTCTAATAAGGAGTTGGTATAAATAACTTTCTTTGGGTATAAGGAACATACATTCACCACTTCATTTTAATTTACTGGATTAAGGGAAGAATATAAGAAGAACCAGGAATTTGCATTTGGAAGTTTTTATCGAGAAGAAAACTGAAAACTGAAGATGAGAGCCTCATTTTCACATCTTCAAATTGTTTTAAGTCTTTTGCTTTATGGACCATCATATGGTAGGTATATATCTAGTTAAAGATGATTTAAATTATAAATTCGTACACGTTAAATATCTTTTTAAATTCGAACCCTAGCAATTCGTTTTTTTTTTGTACTTTATGTAGTATTTAAATTCTACTTCCAAACATGTGGAATCATTTTTTACCCATCACTTTTAACTTATTATAACATATCATTTAAATAGATAAATTGCAATCCATACATGTGTGGTTTTTGCAACAAGTTAATATTTGTACTATTATTGTTTGTAATAATAATGTCTGCAAATCATGCGATTGAACAAATAAAGCAGAAATCATTTCTAAAAAGTGCAAAAGACCAATTTATTATATATTATTAAATCAATCATTAGTATTTAGGATTATACAAAGTCAAATTTGCGGCCTAAGTTATTTTAATCAAATTTAGTATTTTTGACCAAGATAATGAACGAAATAGTCACTTTTTTTGTTAAAAATTAAAAACAAGTATAAAATCCTTGTAGTTGTGATCAAACACCCTATTAACAAGATAAAACTGAATCCACATTTTAAAAATTCTACGATTTAGTGTCTCAAAGTCTTGTTAAATGATCCTCAAATGATTTGCATAGGTAAATGGGTGGCCATGATTATTTTTAATGAGATTTAGAGAGTTAATTGAGTCGTTTATTTGTTTTTTGAGCTTCCAAATAATTAGTTAGTATTGATTTACAAAAAATCCAAATAGGTCGAGCCCTAATGAATCATTAACCAAAAATATTCAATGATGAAGAGAAAATGGTGAAGCTGTAGTAATGATATTTTTATTTATACCTTTTGGTTTTGTTCAAAAATATCAATAGATTACATGTGAATTCCTATGAATAACTTAACTTTAGTTTTTTTTTAAATATTATTTTTAATCATTTAAAAAAGTACTTGAATAGTAATTTGTTTTCGATATTTTTTATTCATAGATCAATTTAGTTTTCAATCAATTGAATAATAAATTAAGATTGTATTTTTAAATATAACTTTTCTATTGTTTAGATTAGAGGTCCCTCCCCCCCCCCCTCCTTAAAAATAATATTGTACTATATTTAAGTTATTATACTCATACGAATGAACTACCTAAATCAAAATCTTTTGCTCCTACCCTTATGTATATGTATAAATTTGTTTTGTTTTTCTAAGGATTTCATTCATGTAGAGGCCACATTTATTACAGGGATAAGTTCTGTCTTTACAAGTGAGTTAAAAATGCCTTAAAAAGACCCATTGCTTACTCATACCCTCTCTTATTTAAAACTTGGTGGTATAAGCTGACAAGACGTCTATCAGTAATAATATATATTATATATGACGTCATCTCAGGCATGGATTTTACATTCACTCGGAATGACTCAGTATACACATCTATATTGATATACATCAGGGTATCGTGAATCCATGAATTACAATGGATATGATATTTTGAATAGTATTTTTGACAAGTTTTATCAGTACTTTATACACCATTTTAAAATACTAACAGAACCAAAGGTTCACTCTAACCTTTAAGAGGCTTTCTATATAGTAAGTTCATTTCTGTTAGCCAAAGGCAGCCAAAAATGTTAAAAAAGTACTTTGTATAAATAAATTATATATAAAAGAATATATATAAAAGAAATGTTCTTAGATATTTTTTTTTAAATTGAAAATTAATTTTTCTTCAAGATGTTGGTTGTTACCAAGCCCTGTTTCTGGCAGAGCCTTTGATCTAGGCATGTAAATATAATGTACATGCAAATATGCATATTTGTGGCTTATGTTTGTATAAGTAATGTATTGCAAATACATAAGCAAATTGAATGTGTAATGATTCCTATTAGTTTCTGTCAAAAAGAAAGAAATAAGTTAGCATGCATATTTAGTAGGAATAAATTTGATTAAGGTAGATAAGAACAAATAAAGTCGATCCATTGATCGTTCTAATTAGACAAATCAAAAATATTTAAGATTAGCAAACATTTTTTAGGTTTCAGTTGTTGTTTTTGGCTTTTTTTTCCTTCATGTTTTAAACGATTTATGATCAATTTTTCATAGTTTAATTTCACATGTCTTTTATTCTTCAATTCAATTGAAAAATCAATAATTTATTAAACATTTTGAATTAAGGGCTAACCCATAGCTTTCTAATAAATCCTTAGAATAATACAAAAAATACTAATATAAATTGGTAAACAATGGAGTTTAGATATATTATTATATCAACCTTGAGTAATTTTTGCCTAGGCAAACAAAAGGTTTAATTACAGATTCTTTAGCAATGCGTCAAGTACTATTAGAATTAGATAAGAGACCTTGAAAAAAGTATACGTTGATTTGTGTTATCGTTTCTTGATAGCTTTTGAAATGATTTTTGTCATTTTTTCTTTTACAAAAATTTTTAATAATTTAAAGTATCTTATGATTGTTGCCTGTACTTTTTTTGAAAAAAGAAAAAAACAGGACAAAAATTCATGATTAACTATACTTAATATAGATAACAAATATATAATAACAAACACAGGCCTTTAAATATCAGCATTTAAAGATTTTGAAATAAAAATGTGCTTTTCTATCATAGATTTGACAAAAGTTATGGAATACTTTTCTTAAAGTATTTGTCAAATACATATAAATGGTTTTAGTATCTTGTATAAATATTATTTATTTGGTCAAAAAAAGAGATTTGTTCTACTTTGTCACTAGATCCAAGAAGTATAAATTATCAAATTGTTTGTCCATTGACGTTGAGTCAGAAATATAAATGTTGAAAAAGTATACTGAAACATGATTTGATCTTCCTTGTAAAAAAAAGATACTCAAAAGTTCTAAAATAGTTACAAATTGTTACTAATTAATTTTGCCATTCTCTCCAACTGTTTTTTTATATATATTTATCGATAATAAATATATGTTCACTACTTTACAATATTTAATTAGGATTCAACAAATAAGTGTATAGGACACTAATAACAGGGTAGAATAGACAAATCCACAGCTAACAAAAAATTACTAGATAGTGTTTGATCTTAAAAGAATAACACTCTGAAAATATACTTTGTATTCATTTAAAAAATAATCTTTTGAGGACTTTTTTTTAAAAACTTTCATTAGACTTTATATCCAGAAATTTGTTATCAAAAATAAATTAAAAAGCTACAATTCTTTTTATCAAGGATATAAAACACAATACACAAAAAACTACTTAATCTTTTCTCACTAAGAAACTATTTATACTCGTTAAAAATTAAATGGTTTGTATAGGAAATATCATTTTGTCAAAGTCCATTTGCTTCAAACTCACAAAAATCCACGATTAATTCCTTCCCTTTTGTGTCTTTTTCTCATTGCATGAGTATCTAAAATCAATGTCAAAATTTATAATCTGTAAAAAGTAATTGTACTATTCATATTTATTTTTTTTATGGGAGACACGCATGATTTAGTGAGCCTTTAGATACTGAAATAACATGTAAAACACTATTTTATTTTTCTACCGGTTTTTTCCCCTCTTTATTGATACACTTTAAAATCATGCAAAGGAAATATGAAGTGAGCTAACAAGAAGAAGTAAAAATAAAATAATTTATTTTATGAAGGTAAGCTTTTTATAAAATATATATATATATGAACTGAAATATGAAAAATATATATTTGTTGCCATATAAGTAAACTATAACAAAATAGTTTTTATCAAAAAATCTTGATAAGAATTTTTTTTTTTGCTGTTTTTTCTTATAAATAGTCAAAATAATATTTTAAAAAAACTACTGAGAGAAGAACGACGTACTTTGTAATTTCTTAGACCATATGTATGTGCATTTTTAAACACCTTCAAACTTCATTTTACCTTATTCGAATTTTTAAAAACTATGTCAATTATTTTATTTTTTGCTTAAGAATAAATCAAAAGGTATTAACGATAATATTTGAATTTCTAACATGATTTAAAATGCATTTAATTTCTAACATTACACTTCAAAGTCCATTATTTCTTATATATTTACCTCTGAAAATAATTTGAAAAACAACAACAACAGCAGCTATACCCAATCCTTTAGCTGAAGTGTGGCTAAATACTGGAAATAATACATTTTGAAGTGAATTTTCTGAAATTTAATAATGTTTTAATATTTTAAATCAAATAGTTAGTACGATTGTAAATAAGAGCTCTTCTCTACACGCTAAGAACCAGCAGATGACATCAACTTTCTTTTCCTAAAAGACATATTTTGACAATAAGTTGCAAAAACAAAGCATGGAATCATTCTATAAAAAATAAAACATTTTAAATTATAAAGAATATAATGTAATTTATTGCTTAATTCATTTAAAAATACATTGAATATCAAGTTCACAAGAAGGGTTCGTCACTAGAAATATAATCTTGTTTCGAATGCCTTAAATGTTGTGTTGTATATTTTTGAAACTTCTCAACCAGAGTTAATTTCATGGGGGGCAAACATTAGTTGTTGTTTTTTTAAGGAAACAATTCGAAAGTATGAAATGACTGACATGCTTCTAAAATATATTTTTAAATCTTTAAATTTTCTTCATACACTATTTTTGAAAGTATATTTTTATTTTAATGGGTTATTTCTAATAATATTTTTTTTTAATATTTTCCTTGACTTGGTTAAACAGAAATGCCACACAAGATACAAACATCTACATTAAAAGTATAAGTTTATTAAAAGAGATCAAAATATCAAGAGATCAAAAATGAATCAAATATCGAATATATGCAAAAATTTACATTTTTTTAAAAATACCAAAAATCAAAAAGATGAAAAAAAAATTTTGATTTATGCCAAAAATATGCACCGTACAAATAAAATAACTTTAAGTTAAATTAATGGTAAATAATGCAAAAAGACAAACAAACCATAAACTTAGACAAAAAAAAAGACACTTGTTGCCTCTTTTAGTTATTTATCCCTAATACACTGTAATAGTTTCTCATTTAAAAATTATTTTTCTTTATCAGCATACTAAGTAATCCAAGAATATTTTAGACCGTACTGTCAAATTAAATTATATATTGAAATCTTAATTAATATTGCTAAAAAAATAACTTTTAAAATTATCAAATGAGATATTCAAATTGTAATTTCTTTTTCAATATTTTCCCCCTTTGCAAAAACAGAATCAATTCACTTCATTAATTTGAATAGCCTCGTTGTGGTACTATTTTGTATAATACAAAAAAATATTTTTAAGTGCTTATGCGAAAAAATTATACCCAATCTTCAAAAAGAAGTTCTTTAAAATTGAATACATTTTTTTTTATGGAGTACTTTACGAAATATACCGCTCAATCAAACTAAAAAGTTCTTGAAATTATTTTCAAGAATTTACAATGTGGGATCTTAGTTTGTAGAAAGGAGTACGTAGAAAAAACGGACGGCAGCATGGAAAAGCAAAAATATAGATATAAAAATTTCTAATTGACAAGCCTTTTAACTGTTTCCTGCTTGTGAGGAATGCTTATTATGTTTGCATTGCATTTTAACTCATTTTCATTTGAGATATTATGCCAAGCACCACAATAAGTATGCAGAAATAAAAAACAAAATCTTTTGCAAAATCTGTTAAAGGATTTAAATGCAGGAACTCAAGTAATTAAGAGCATATTAACTTGACAACTTTTTAATTAAAATCTTTTGCATATCTAAAAAAAAAAAAAAAAAAAAAATGTTATAAATAAAAGTTTTTGGCCTTCATAGATAGAAAAAGGATGATAGTGTATATGTTCAAATATGCAACTACCATCAAGTTGAACTGCACATTATTTTATATGTAAAAATAACTTTTTTTGAGTATATTTTATGTACTCTCATTTTTTCTATTGGTACTTATGACCTATATAATTATTAAGATAATAGAAATTAAAAAGGTAATTTATATGTGGTTTAAAGATGAGTTATATTTCAATGAATAATATATCTGATTCGAGTTGTGTGATAATATGTGAAGAGATGTCAAACAAGATGAATATCTGTTTAGCACGTATCACTCTAAAACTGTTCATTTGGTAGTCTGTCATATATTTGCATTTATCGTCTATCACTAATTTTACACAGCCTCCATGAATTCATCTTTCCAATTGAATTAAAAGAAGGGGACAAAGCGTCAAGGGGAACAATGATTAAGTGTCTTCATCAGTGTTAGTAACTTACCTAAATATTTTTAAGTCATAAGTGACATCTTGCAGGAAAAGAAAATCTCCTCAAATTAAAAGACGCCTGTCATCACTTTGTTTTATAGACTTGACACTACTTACCTCCTATATTTTATATTCCTTTGGTCATCATATTGTTTTAATATTGGGACAATACCTACACTCTCAGAATCTCTCCTTTTCAACAACTCTAAATATTTTTTGTTTTTGTAACAAAAATTGATAGATTTTTCTGTTAATAAAAAGTATTAAAATATTAAAGAATTATAATTTCATTTAAATATGCTACATCTACATAGGTTGATGGGTCTTGTCTTTTAATAGACCCATCTTTTACCACTACAAACGAGGCAGGTCTTATGCATAAAGTTATATTTAAAGTACTTTTATGGAGAGTGAACACAATGGTTCATTGTAAGTATATCCAAGGATATTGAATTTCTTTCAATTTCAATATCTTTAGAAAGCAATGCGGCTTTTTTTATTTATGTAGTGTGCATGTTTGTCATTGACTGTCTAAAGAGATCATAGTCTTTTTTTTATGGATATATGTATGTACATACTTATATGAAGAAACACTATTGTTAAGTATGTGATAATATCCAAACCATTAAATAATTTATTAATTCATTTATGCAATACATTGAAAGACAGTTAAAATAATATTGCATCAGTAGATTAATAAATTTATTGAGGGGGGGGTCTAGTCAATATTATTCATTTGATCATTTAGCTTGAACAAACCACGACATTTACAAAACAATTATGAAAAGTTGTCTGAAAATTTGTTAATTAAACTGAATGCGGAATAATTTGTTTTTGAAATTTGGTAAGAACATGGCAATTAGATACTTAATATATTGTTGAGACTTGTTTTTACCTTCTTTGTTGTCATATTATAAATTTTCTATCTTTATAAACTCATTTGGAACATAATTTGAAGGACATTTTAATCTACGAAATGAATCAATTCTAAAAATAAAAAAACAGTTATACAATTCTGCAAAGACAATTTATATTTATACTATCAAAAAGTATTCCTTAGGCTAATTTTCTTAATTTATATCTCGAACTTAATTTTTTGTTACTGTTGTAATTTAATATTTCATTAATATCAAATATTAATATATATAGGGGTGAATAACAACAGTAACAAAAAATTAAGTTCGAGATATAAATTAAGAAAATTAGCCTAAGGAATATTTTTTGATAATATAAATAGCTAGACTTTTCAATGTATTGAGTAATTACTTTTAAATTATTTTAATTCAATAAGATAAAAAAGACATCTAGATTCATAACTATATGTCAGATGTATAACTTCATTTTATTTCAAGAAATGCAGGTGCCCTTGCTTGGTTCTAATATTGTCTTCATCATACCACAAAATTGTTGAATTGTTGACCAAAAGATAGAAAATTTTATTTGGAGCGTGAAATAATTGTAGATCAGTTACTGTCTTGTTTTCAAAACTTTCACCTTATAGGAATATTTTGACACCAAAAATTAACTTTTTGTTAATTTTCATATTCTTAACCCTCCTACTATCCTTGGGGTCAATTTGACCCCAATCAATGTTTATCATTCAAAAAACAATAGTTGGCTTTTTTTTGCTCCATATTTCATGACTTTTCCTAATTTGATGGGGACAACTGATTAAGCGTAAAATTATCATGATAATATTTTTTCAATGTGCTGAACGCATATTCCACGCATCGGTATTCTTCTGGGGTCAATTTGACCCCAAGCTGTAAAACTTGTCTGTCTGTGTGTGTGACCTAACAACCCCCCCCCCTCCCCTCCAACCTGCAGGTGCAGAGTTGATACATAATGGGGGGGGGGGAAACAATTTTCTGTAAATCATTTTCTGGAGGCAAATATACCTGGAGTCAAATTGACCCCAAGGGTAAAATGTGTTAGTAATATTTTCAAGATAAATTAATTCTAATTTAAAGGTTTTGCCTGATGGTGGCACTAGAGGGCAGGTAAACTCACTGATAGGTTTCATTATCAAGGGGTTATTTATGTATTCAACAAATAAACAAAGTTCCTGACACAAAAACTCGGTCAACAATTTTCTGTTAATCATTTTCTGGAGGCAAATAAACCTGGGGTCAAATTGACCCCAAGGGCAAAATGCGTTAGTAATATTTGAGGATAATACGAGGGTTAAGGGTCGAGGGTAAAACATGAATTTTTCAGAAAATGGAAATGAAATCATAGATAATATAGTATATATTTCAAAATCATTCTATGCAGGAAACCTTACATGACAAATTTGAGAATAATCCTGTATTTTTCTCCCCATTTTGCTCATAAAAATAAAAAATTATATGCTTGGAGTAGATCCTGGAGTCATTTTGTCTATTGTTGCTGACTTATTTTTGTAATTTACAGTACAGTTTATCACTATGAGGGTTAATTTGAAGGAAAAAAAAAAGATCCAAATAAACGTACATAGTGGAACAAAAAAAAATTAATGAAAAACAAGGATGATACGAGCAGTTGATCCTTAGCCAATATACATTGTGTATAGAAAGAAAATTTCTCTATAGATGAATATGTTCACTCATTCCCTATAGTACCTGAGGTAGAGGCAATTTATGAATCAACACAACAAGGTTCATTTTTATACAAATTTACAAGAGGACAAGAGACAACTTTTTTGTACGTTAAGTGTACAAATAGATGCCATAAATTTGCTTTATAAATAACTACGCAACCTCCAGTAAATTTGCCTTATTACATCCATTTAAACAAAGTAAATTCTGCAAAGTGTGAAAAAGTGTATAATTTTACATACACAAACGACCTCTTGTGGGGAAAAAAATAAGTATTATAGTTAGACAAGAAAATATCTCAATCATATCAGACTTATTTTTGTTTTTATTGACTCTGTTTGATGTCTTTGAGTAGTGTGTACTTTTTTCATACAGAGGTGAAGCTCTGAATTTAAAATCCAGTCTTTCACAGTTAAAACAAATAAAGGATTACCTTTCTTTCTAGCTATGCTTTGGCGTACTTTTTAAAAAATAATTCCAACATATACATATAATTATAATATGATGTTCATTTGTCTATTATCCTCACATATATGTATATATGACTCTCAAAAACCTATTTTAATTTCTCCATAGTTAGTATTAATAAATATTTCATATATGTACATCAGTTAATTAAACAATAACTTAATTAGTTTAGAAAAAAAAAATGGCTCTACGAGGTACTTGCATAGATTGGCATGCCCACATATTGTACTATAATATAGCACTAACATAAATCAAAAATTAGAAAATCCATAAAAAATATTGACAAGTTTCAATAAAAATATTCCTTTACCTCAAACTCAAAATTAACAAAAAAAAAAAGAAAAGAAAAAGTAATTTAAACATTGACGTGACAAAAAATATCATTAATTTATTACTGATGATGAGCTTAGTCATTCTCTACTTGGGTTTTATAGCTCCTAATGGAGCAATAAAATAATGTGAAACTGTTTTTTAAATGAATGAAAAATAGTTTATTTCAAAAAAATAAAAAAAATATTTTAATGGCTTTTGTTGTGTTTAGATATTTAACATAGAACGAGTTGATTAACAACTACATACATAGAGTATTTAAAAATGACTTGGCAAGAGAACGGATCTTGGAAAGTTGTTCCTATTAACTTTCTTAGCCTTCCAAGTTAAATAATAATATTAATCAGATAAAAATATATAACTAATTGACGATTTATTTATGCAATGAAAGGAATTAACTTTGTATTTATGTCAATAACAAGGAGTAATCAGTATTTTATGACTTTTCTAACACAAAAGAAATTTCAAGAAAAGTCTTTTTTTAATACATATATAATATGTACAGAAGTATCCTTTTGAAATATTTAAATTTATTGTTCTCTGCAAAGATACAGAAGATACTCATAAAAAGATGAAAAAATTGCTAAAATCCCACTGAGAGTAAAAATACGCCGGAGATGACGTCATAGTTAAATAAAATATATTAATCGTGTGTTAACGTGATTGAACATGAAAGAAATTTGAAGAAAATAATGCACGTTATACGAGGTCCATTCATTTGCTCTCCCTCATTGACTTTGCCTAAAAGTTCATTTTAGTGAAATTTAGTAGAAATACATTTTAAAGAATACCTGCTTCACTAAAAGCGATTATAAAATAATAAACATTATAACATTATTTATTTGGATGAATTAACCTTGTAGACCCGGAATGACCCCTAAATTTTTGATTAGTACACTAATCTACACTACAAACAAAATTACAAATACGAGATGGTATTGACCTGTAAATCAGGAAATTGAAAATGATTAATGCAAATCATTTGTTTCAAGTAAATTACTATTTTACAAAACACATAGATCGGATATTATCAAGATTAATCGAAATTAATTTGAGGCCCTTATTTTCTTATATATTAACATAATTCACCAAGGAAAAACGAAAGCTCTGCAGCATTGCAAATTTCCCTCTCCTTGACGGAAGGATCTAATTATCTCTTTAATTTGATAATGATAGTAATTTTTTAAAATCCTAGCAGGATCAAATACTAATTCTATATAATTATGCAGAGAAAATAATCTGAGATTATATTTTTATTCTTTATAATAAGATTTATTTTATATCTGAAGCCTTGAGAAGTTTAAAGACTGTAACTCAGTTATTCAGCTAACAATATTTCGTGACACAAATAGGTCTGCAATGAAGATAAGATAATGATTTAGAAATGTAAAATAGGTTTTTGAATGCTTCCACAAATTTATTAGTACATATATATATATATATATATATATATATATATATATATATATTCATAATGACATTAGTGAGTTTATATCTGACTTAATCCACAGTTTACTAAGCTTCTAATTTTGTATGTCCCAGGATTTATTTCTATATTCAAAAACGAATTGAATTAACATTATTATTAGCATATTATAATGAGAAAAACTGAGATTTTGTAGGTTGTCACATTGAAAGGGGGCAACATGTGTAGACATTATATTTTCTTTTTTCGCAGAATATGAGTTACATATTAAGTTCTTAATCATTTTTTTTTTTTTTTTTGTAGAAAATATTATCTTATTATTTATTCAATGTTTTCTAAATAGTTCAAAGCATTAAATCAATCAACTTTGTCATTAAAGAATGTTCTAAATCATTCTTTCAACTCAAAAGAGATTAAAGAAACAAAAAGTTTTTCTAATAATTCATTATTTTACTACAAAACATTTGCTAAATTCAACAAAGTTATTATTATACAAGACGTAAAATATTAGCACAACTTTCTGAGGCAGTCAACTTCAAAACCGGGACAAATAATAATATTTTTTTTTTAAATGACATTGTATTAAAATTTAAGATTAAAATACGTTGTATAGACAATGAAGTATAAATATTCGTTAAATCAATGTCATACAGAATAAGTCATGTGAAATATTTAATAAAAAAACGGTTTTCCTTATGTTAAAAGAAACAAAACCAATTACTGTCAAATGAAATGAAGCGTCATTTTATAAACATTTTTCTCAAATTTGTCTTTACATTTAATTAAAACATTTTGAGTGATTCAATTTATTTATCTAATGTTTTGCCTCATCACCTATTTATGTATCTATAGGCAATTCCATTTCTATATATAAGAGCAAAGAGAATGATAATATTTATATTTCCTTAGAAACGTTTCTTGTAAGACGTGCTATTATTATTTTAGCAACAGAGTGCTCACTTTTAGGAATCCATTTTTGAAAAGAAAATTGATTTGTGTCCATGGGGTAAACCAAGAATATTATATATGTTTCCATACTTTTAAACAAACATCCTTAAAACTGTACAAAATGCCTTTAGATCCAATTTCGTTTGAAAAAGAATCAACTCTGTGTATAATTTATATGAGTAAACTTATAAACTGGATTATAGCCCTCTCTAATAGTAGATATGCATACCTTTAAAAGTATATTTTCTTCAAAATTTGACTACCTTTCTTTAGATAGATAAAGTAATAAAAAGAAATATAAAAATTCCAATGCTATGTATGGGTTCTTTTAAAAATAAAAGAACCCATAAAATTTTATTTATATTTCTGCAACTTTATAATCAAATTTATTTTTTTTAACGATATGTTTATGTATGTAGGAATATTAAATAATTGATTCCGTTTTTTAAGTTCGTTGACTACCAGTTGTAGAATGATTATTTGTACGACATATATGTCATACAAATAAATATATATATCGCAAAAGCATACAAATGACAACTCAATTTTGTACAATTGCATCAATATTAATTTCACAAAATTTAAATATGATTTAATACAATATATATATTTACGATAGATACGACTGTATATACATATTTATAATTACTTATATTTAGGTAAGGAAGGGCATGGAGAGCATGATTTGTCCCATCATCGACGGCACAGTCATGGCCACATACCACGAAACTTCCACTCATCTGATCTACGAGGAGCAGCCTCCTATCCAGGACGTAGAAGCTCCTTTGATACCTACTTTGATCAACATGAGAGCAGTAAAAATATAACACTTCTTCTAGGAGAAATGGCTCTTCTCCACTGCACTGTGAGAAACATTGGAAATAAATCTGTAAGTTGAGTGTGGTGAAGAAATATCATTTAAAGATAAAAAAAAAATACTCACAAAATCCTATAATCGATTTTATGGATTTCATTTGCCTGAATTATATATTTGTGATTACTTACTTACATATATCTACAATTTGATTATGTATATAAAAGAGGCACACAGTATAAAGACCTGTTTGTTTTTTTATTGTTGTTGTTCCTTTCTTACACATGACTTGAAGTATACAAAAACAACAAATAGTACAACCAAATATAAGCTCTCAACACTATTTTTGCTTTATTTTCAGCAAAATTTATGAGAATCCCAGAGGCATGAGGCGCAAATTTATAGTCAATAAACATTTGAATACTCATAACATAGCATGGCATGAGTTATGACTCAAATTATATGAGCTACGAATCTTTTTTATTATTATAATGGCCATAGCAAAATATATTTTGAGTTTATGTTGTGAATCCTCCCCCCCCTCCCTCCTACCTTTAGGGATAACAAAGTTTAAATAACAGCTTAAAATATATCAAAGGGACTTTTCCAGATACCCATGAATTCGTTTTATTATTAAACAACAATAAAATTTGTTAAAATATATATTTATAGAAAGGGGGAAAAAAATATTAGTGTAGATTTTCACCCCTCGTCAGAATTTCGAGAATAGTGCTTAATGAAGAATACAGAAATTAATTTAATTTTAATTATTTTATGTATGTATATTCCAGAATCTACTACGTAGGGTTTTCTGATCGTCAAGGAAACACTGTAAAATATCTGAAGTAATTTATTATTATAAATTAAACACCTTTAAAAGACTATTTTCATTTAAAATCTGTAGCAACTGACTCGAGCACAGCTGTTAAAAATTTTTCCCGCCACATGAGACATTTGTGACTATGTAGAGTTGGGAAATTGAGTTTGATGATGAAGAGAAAAAAGGTATCAGTTGGTAGCCTGTATATAATATACTTGCCCACCCAATAATTTAGACAGGAAGACCATACGGCAATTGTACGCCTTGATATCGCATTTGACAAATTTCCCAACTTTAGTTGCAACATTTGACGGGCTACAATAAATAATTAAGTTCAATTAGTTATAAACATTACTACTAGTAATTTATAGTATTACTTAATATCTGTTAAGTCAAGAAGAAACCAAGTTTAACAGAAATATTTCAAAAATGAGTGTGAAAATACTTCATATTCTTGAAGTAATTTTTGTTTGTTTGTACTAATAGGTTATTTGTATTAATTAAATAATGACTCCAATAATCGCAACTGTATTATGGGAGTCAAAAAATACCGGCCACAATCAAGATTACAAAACATCTGGTATTTCTGACTATGATTCATGGTTAAGTTGATTGTTAATAGTTCTACAACAGAAGAACTGGTTTTAGCCAACTGTAACTAAATAAATCTCCGGGGCTATGAAAAAGATGGACGATCTTTTAGAGACCATATCGGCTCCATGTACAGTCGACACATTTATTCGATTCCACTATTGGACAGACAACAGTCATTGGTTTCTCGATTAAAAGTCACATTTTAGCAAAAACCGTGCGGTATAGGTTTTAAAATGACTCCAAAATATTTGGCCGTTAATTATATTTATCAAGTAAAAAAACTAAGCAGTGAACTTTCTCCTTTTCAATATTTGAAACTTTGTTGACTTGACACATATAATATATTGGAATGAATATTTATAATCTTATTAAAGTGTAGTAAATTTGGAGGTGTCAAAGTCAAACTTCCTTTAGTGTAATTGAACCCAAAACACTCAAAAAATCTACATCTCTACTCTTTCTCTCCTAGCTACAAAGCTAAGGCTAAATTTATTTACATACACGATTTAATAGGATACAAATTTTAAAATGGAAAACTTTTTTTTTTGTATGAAGGTACATGAATTTGACATGCCCTGAGAAAATAAAAAAAACAAAAGCGTTATACAAATTGTAAAACAGTATGTTGCTACTTAGTGTTTTATAAAAGTTTTTTTTTTATTAAAGACACTTTCAAAATTCTAAGCATTATACAAATATATACATAAAAAAAATTAATTCAATGATAAAATAAATATGGAGTATTTATAAAAAAGAACTTTTGGATCGTGTGTACTGTGAAAAGACACACGTCAGAAAGCCATTCATTTTTTTTTTTTTTTTGCTATGCATACAGATACTTTAATTAAGTAAACTTTTTTTTTCGTACAATTTCGTTATTTCTCTACATACGATATATTTTTTTTTTTTAAATACGAACTGAAATTTCTACAAAATACCACAAATTATCTATTCAATAGTCCTTATAAAGAAGAAAGGAATTAAATATCTACAAAATCTTTAGTCCCCAAAATACACATGAAGGAATTATTTTAACTGTATTTTAAGGATATGTCTTCCATATATAACTACCAAAAAAAACACCCTCATACTTTCTTCAAATTTGCATGGCTTTAAAGTTAAAAGAGTTTCAGTGGGTTTTTTATTATTATTTATTTTTAACCTTCCATTGAATATAGAATAATATTCCAATTTGAAATTTCCTTGAAGCAATGTCTAATTGTAACCAATTACAGCATTTAAAAATCTGCAATGAAATATTAATGTTGACAAAGTGTTTGCTAGTGATATTTTTTTATTTTTTTCGTAATCTTGATTGATATTAAAAAGACTGCTGCTTTCTTTAAGGATTTGTATACGTGGTATAGGAGATTAATTGCCTTTACACTATCTAAGCAAATATATAAATAATGGTATATTTGATTACTTTTACATAGAGTTATAATTTATGGGTAGAAATTGTGACTTAAAAAGCAGATTCAAAGGTATATTATTCCAAAGTAGGTAGATATCAAAATAAGGAGGAGGAGTGGTCTTTGGATATTAAATTTTATGATATGATGAATGCAAACTTACAATAATATCCCCCCATAAAACAATTAAATTCATTATGCACGTCAATCAATTTAAATCGACCTGTGACTCTATTAACAAATTGGAATAGATTAATGTATATAAAGTGTACACAAAACCATACTCCATTGCTAAATGGAGAAGGATGTAAGTCCAAGTGGCCCATAAATGGAGTAGACACAAAAACCTACTTATATCAGCCTTCTCTCAAAATTATGTCAACTTTTTATTTACTAATTATGATATTTCAACAAATCAACATTCAATAAAAGGCATAAGAGACGACTAATGGACAGCTAAAAAAATTTATAGAGTGTATTTTGTACTATTACAGGTTGATATAGTTCCAAGCTATGCAACTATTTAACTTTTGCTACAAAATTAATATTAATAAAAGAGCTGGAATTAATTTGAAATAAATATAAAATGTTGGCAACAAAATAAATCTATTATTTGTCATTAGTAATAATTATCATTCAATTAAACAAAACTAAAAAGAACTCACATTAACTTTTGATGGATTTTTAATTTACTTTTAAAAATGTATATAAATCGTTTTGAAGGAGCTATCATAATTGTTTAAAAGGAGCAGAGAGTGTTATACAACTTTCTTTTTTCTATAGAGTTATAGCCTAATTCCCATTCAATGTAAGGACAATTTTCATCAGGAAAAAAAAGAAAAGAAAAAAAGACAAGAGTATAATAGAACTTTAGTGAAAGATCATATCAGTAACATTCTCATATAATACATTTATAGGATATAATGTATATTCATATATATATATATATATAATAGAGAAATATCCCTTGTAAAGAACAATAAATCATATCAATATGAATAAATTGCTTAGACATTCTTACAGAATCATAAATAAATACATATTTATGTCCAAATCTGAATGTTATGTTAATGGTATAGTTCAGAAGGTCCTCTAGATTTTTCCATGTAAAGGCCATATTTGCCCATTAAAATGGTTCCCCTGGTCAAATAAGAAATACTGAGGGAGTGTAGCTGAACTTTATTCTGCGGGCTTGAAATTATTTTGAAGTTATATCAAACTTTTCTCAAAGAAAAAAAAATGCCCAAATTTTGTTGTAAAAAGTTGTCTGTATTTGTCAGTCTCTCCATATTGTAGAACATTTTTATTTATTTAATATTTGGGATGTGCTAAATACACCCACAAAATTCACAACCAGTTCAACAAATCAAAATTATAACACCATTAAGTGAAAGGAGATTTTTAGCAGACAATAAAGTGTGTACAACGAAATTGTCTACTTTCATGTTTTTACGTCATAGCAATATTCATCGTATCTCTCTCAACCTTTCATTTAAAATAAGAAACAAAAAAAATATTATTCTACTTTAGCTCAACATTTAAACTATTCTCCATGTAGACGTTGAGGATATTAATAAAGTCTTTTTTTATTAGAAAGATTTAATGTCTTTTCAATTATTTAACTCTTAAAAACATTTCAAGAGAAGGAGTAAGTAAATCGACAATAGAAACAAACAAAATACTACATAGAAATTGATGGTCACATAGCAGTCAACCGTGTCTTTTAGAAAGAGGAGAGAGAAAAAAAATCCAAAACTATAATTTCTTGTTCTCTAATTACGTATATTTTTTCTTCTTCCTCACACTTTTGGACAATTTATTATATTTATTGACTTGCAGGAAGATTTGTTCACAACTTAATATCAATCAATCGTAAACACAAAAAAATCATCAACTGACAAATAAATAAGTTAAATACATAGTGGTTATTGGGAGAGCATTGTGCAGTGTCTTGAATATTGATGAGCTAAATTCAACATCAAACTGATTTCAGGTGAATATACTTGTCTTTTTCTTTTGAGAAAAAGATTGAGAGATGAAATTAAGTTCCCTATTGGATGTACGAATGTAAAGATAATTCTATGACGTCATTTTTCTAAATGTTTGATTACTTATGTGATAACATTGATATAAAAAATAAGGGTTGACAACGGGGAGAAAGCAAAGGTTTCTTTCAGATGGGACCATAATACAAAAGTTCCTTCAAAAGTCTAGGTAGAAAGTCATTCCAAATGCTAAAATATCTGTCTCATACATGTGTACATCTATATGTGATTCAGAGTATACTAGGAGAACTAGGAAAATTCATCGACATCAATCCATCGATAGTAAATTCATCGATAAGTAAATTCATGGATCATCAATTCATCGATGGAAAAGTTCATCGACTTTTCTCTCCCAATGAATACTTTCAAGAGCCTAGAGTAAATTCGTATATACCTATTGCTGTCTCTGGTTAGATGGGCTAGCTTTTAATTATAATTTGTCGTTTCCTATTTGAGTACTTCTTTACATTCGTCAAGGTCACATCTATCGGATATTATTTTAAATCTTATTAAATTTGAAAGAAACAAACCTCATTTTAAACCATTGTTTTTGCTTCATTCAATTCCAAAATCTAAAAATAAATCTTATTTTCGGTTTTTGTAAGAGTTTCAAAGTTGATAGTCGTACATTTTTGGAAATACAAGTCCTAAATATTATGTAATTAAAATAATAATTTTTGCCATTTTATGCACAAAATTTCTTTATACAATCTTAGCTTGGTCGGTGTTCATGTGAAAAACCCTGTCAAACAAATTCGCTCTAAACTGTTGAAAGTATTCATTGGGGGTGAAAAAAGTCGATGAATTTACAAATTGATGAATTGACGGTCAATGAGTTTACCGAACACCATTTTTTTACACCTCTCAGGTAGAAGAAAGTTACCGAGATACCTATTTATAGAAGTTTGACCAATTTTAAAAGAAGTTTATTTATAAATAATGTCACAATGGGATTTTATTAATAAATTAATCAATTCAAACCATATTTTACCATTGTTTTTTTATTTATTTCGGACTAAAACCATGGTTTAAATATATGTATATGTATATATATATATTGTATGCGAAGCCATAGAAAAAAAGACTTGTCAATCAAGGAAAATAATATTTGAGCTTCCTCTAAAGCTGCATTGTGCCTTTCCATTTCTTAAAATTATATATATATACATATATATATATTCATATTCATTCGAGTATTTTCAAATAAACGATCAAACGATACTACATACATACTTTTTGTTTATGGTAATATATACATATATATATATATATATATATATATATATATATTCATAGTAGGAATTCTCCAATGACTTTTTGCATTGGCATACAAAAAGGAGAACAATATGCCTATAAAACATATGGTTGGTTCTTTGGGTTGTTAAAAAAATACTAACATGTATATACATACTTTGTTTAAATAAGAAACTAGAAACTCTTCATGAATGTTACATTAAACATAGTTATACCCATTGCTTGCTTTACATATAAAACAAACGATGCTCAAGATATATTAATAATTAATTAAGGTATTCTACATTTATTCAATGTTTGTTTCTTCATCTTTTGTGTTTAATATTGCCTTCTACTCTTTGAGTTTATAAACTTATGTATGTACGTTTATTGTCCTCAAAAACTTATATTTATATAATGATTAGTTTTTTTTATTTTTGTTGTTTTTATTCATTCATACTCCCAGTTGACATAGAATAATTGATTAATTACTATTATTGGGTATAATTCTGTACATACATATATAAATATGATGATATAAAATCGAGGCAACATGAATATCTTTATACATAACTCTTTAGATTAAATATCCAATAAAATTTGGTCAAAAAATATATAATATAAGTATTAACAATGACGGATTTATTCCACTTGATGTAAATTTGTCTTCTCTATTCGTTTGTCAGCTCTTGATTTTTACGCGGTGCCCCTCTTGGTCCTTCGTACTCTTCTGAATCAAAAATATATCTAATTAATTGTTGAGAAGAGTAAGCAAGCGCGTAGTAAATCAAATTATCAATTGTTTTTGAGAAAGGGTTGAGATACACTTACATAGAGTAAAAATTACAATTGACATTACTTTAACTGCATAATGCATCATATATGGTATAGAGATGTCTAGCCAAAACCGCAACATGTGCCACAAGTGTGTAAGCGGATCCTTTTTCGCTTAAAGAGAGTTTTATTTGCAATGACCACATGTGACAACAACCAATGCACAAACTGATTAAAATTTTCACTGCCCTCATTGTGTACACCCTCTACTGTAGCACAGTTTTTATTTTATCAAATTAAAGTACCTTCAGTTAATTACTACAACAACAAAAAAATAAAAACCCTTACTCAACGGAAACTGGAGCAATACGTGTTTGAACGAGTTGTATACTGGGAACATATAAGTCAGTTTTAGGGACACAGTGAACACGTGTCTTTTATGAAGGACTATTTTCGTACTTTACTGTGGGTTTGGTGGATTTTGTGTGTGTGTGGCTCAAGATACTTGTATAAAATATGTACATACATAATTTGGAGCATTCATTTATGGTCTAATTCAAATAATTTAATGACCTAATGAACCTTTTAATGTATGTAAATATGCAAGTTCAAATACTATATTTCAAAATAAATAAAATAGAGAGTATTAATACCTTGGTTTTTGAGTGTATGTTAGATTGACACTGACTTAGAGATTGTTTTGATGTACATAGTACATAAATTGACTACCATTTGAGGATCACATATTTTATTGTCTAATTAAAGGCAAAACTGTTAACAATTCACTTTTTATGAGTCTGGATCTATTCTCGAGTCTTTGAGCTTGGGTCTTTAGTTTTTTGATCAGAAGCTCAGGTCTCCACCTCTGATTACATGTACCAATGTCTTCATGATATGTAAAGGGTTGACGTATATGGTGTGACTAAAGCAAGAAGACTTTCAACCAATTTATATATATAAATATATATATATATATAATTTTAAAAGTAAAGGGCAAAAATTTAAGTTCATTTATTATTTCTTAAATATTTCCAAGAAATCCCTTAGGAGAATCAAATCTGTCAGCTATTTTTTTCTTGAATACATGTAATCACCAGATTCCAGTTCATACCTATATATGTAAGGGACTCTCTAAAAACACAACACCTAAAGTGTCTTTAGAAGGGGATAAAAGTGAATGGAGATGTCAAGTCTCTTTTGTCTTCTTCATTGACTGATGATGACCCTTGACCTGTCTATAAATGTTGTATAGGAATATCAAATAACAATGTCCAATCCAACTTGAAACCCATTCCTATTTCAAAAATTAATGATTAATACCCGTACTAGTTATATTAATATATTAATTAATTGCTACATAAAATAGTCAACTTTTTCCAAGTAACAACATGGAAAAAAAGAAAAAAGCCACAAATGCAAATTGAACAAAAGAAAATAAGAGTGATGAGAGGGGAGAGAGAGAGAGGAAGGGTAATCATAATCTTGTTATATCTAATGACAATGTCTTCAAATATATGTATGTATACTTATGTATATTAAAAAATGTGAATATCTTTTGTTCCGAAAAATTTTCTTCATTGCATTAAAGTGCATTTCAATTTATTTTATCATTTTGATATATGTGTCTAAGAAAGAATAGAAAGAAAAAAGTCATTGTTGTTGTTCTTTTGAATAATGATGATTTTCTATCTTATAAACTATTGGTATAATATTATTGTTATTATTCATACATGAATGCATGATGCTTGATATTAAATTTCAAGAGGAAAAACAAAGCAAAAAAAAAAGTCGTAAACAAATTTATTTTTATGTACATACGAGTAAGACAAAAAGTAGTACACTTATATGAGGATAGGTTTATTTATATTTTCTTCAAAAGGATTTTAAAGGATTTCTGTGGGTAGACATAATGTATATATATATATATATATATATTATATAAAATACTTTCTAATGCGAGTTCAGATCCACTCCAAAAAAAAAAATAATCTTTTTTTTATAAATTTATCTCAGGGTAACTTTCCCAGTAAAAGAAAAAATATATAATTTCAGCCCCTGAAAAGTGTTCGTTTTCCGCCATAGCAATTGTCATTGCGTCATCTATAAAATATATATTTATTCAGAAATGAAAGAGAAAAAAAAACCCCGGGATTAATAATAAACGGTCGTTTACGTCATTCGTTTACACTGACGTACTATTCCATAATTATTATTTGGTAAATTTGCAACTAAAAAAAAAAAACTAATTTGTTTTGAATAAATCAATGTCAAGAACACACTGGAAGCTTCAATACATCAACAGCTCATGTGTATTTTCTTTGTAAAGTGTCGATTGTCTACTTTACTGCTCCCTCATTAGCGTCATGAACATTGATTGATTGCAATACAATTAGATTGTTGTTAGACCGTGAACAATTTTCTACTCGTAAATTATGAATAATTTCCACAGTTGAGAAAAATTGACGAAATATTATTAAATTTGCAGAAAAAAGAATTATGGATATATACATAGGAAGTTGCAATAAGAAAAAGGGATGATAATAAAATTCAACAGCTGATATATGTAGGGGTTGTAAACGGTTTTGGGATAGCATTACATATGTGTGATTACATTTATTTTTTTTGAATCGAATTAAATCTTATTTAGTCGTCAAAACTTCAACCTTTACTAAATCAAAAGTCCGGCGTTTATTGACGTTATTGACTCAAAGCAAATATAAGTTACTTTTACTCAAGCATAATTTTTGAAACTGCCATCATAACAAATCAAATTCTTCACAATGAACAAAAGATCTCAGAAAATAAAAGTCAATTTTTTTATCAAAAAATCTACACTCCGTAAAAGTAACTAAATTTTACTAACATGACTCATCAATGTTTCGCTCGTGTACAACCCACCAATTTACTTTTGCCACGTATTGGAGAGGTTGAGAGATACAATTAAAATATCTATGTAATTCATAAAATATATAAAATGCCTGACCGTTTTTTTAACATGATTATACTAAGAAAACAAGAACAAAAAAGAACTTAAACAAATGTATTATCCATCAATTATATTAAGTAACGTACATTTGTCTATATGTATACAAGTATGTATGTATGTACATACATACTTGTGTAAGGGTCTAAAGCCACTCAAGCAAATGGATTACTTAAATTACATCTAATGGGTAAGTCATTTGTTACAACCTAAGACATCTTGAAAATAAACAAACGGACTTTATTTATCTGTATGTATAAAAGCCGTTTTGACAGCTTTTTAATTGAGTTTCTAAAAAGCACTTTTTAAGTCACATACATATACATATATATAAAGTGATCTAAAAGAAAAGGAGAGAAGAGAGAGAGAGAGAGAGAGAGAAATGGGTTAGAGAGTGGAATTCGGGGATTTTTTTTTGTTTTTGTCTTCTTGTTGAATGTATGCTTTAAGTGCATTTTACTTTACAATGAATAGTGCTTTAAATACATTTAATAATGTACTTTAAAAAGGTACTGTCTTTGAAGAAAACCTATTCATCATAAACAAAACAAAGCACAATAGTCTAACTACATTTAAAAAAGATAATTTCCTTTGTAGAACGACTATGGTACATACATACATACATTATTACGCTGCACAAATTTTTCTTTTTTTGTATGGCAACCATGGATGGTTGATGGCATTGTACGTGTATGTATACATAAAATAAATCCCTTGGTTTTCTTAATCTTCTCCATATAATAATAAAAAGTATTTTTGCGTGACAATAGATGCAACTTTTTTACAAATTCATTCTAATTTTTATCAAACAACAAACATACTCTGTGTATTTTTTATTTCTTGTCCCTCTCAAACATTAACTTATATACATTCCTCATTAGGTATCTTGGCTACGTCATCGAACTCATATCCCGGATCTCCTTGCGTTGAATAATCTGACAAATTCCCTGGACTCACGGATCACTGCAATTCATTCACATGGATCTGAGGAATATGTGCTTCGAATAAAAAATGTGGAAATTCGTGATTCGGGAAAATATGAGTGTCAAGTTGGGGGCTCGAGTCCAAGGGATACCATCTATAAATTCATCTTTTTGGAAGTGTTGGGTGAGTTAGGGTTTTAATTTTGAGTCCTCCTCGAAAGAGTTTTAAGAATGTTAATGGGTAGTTGGGAAGATACATTTATTTGAGTCAACTGGGTAATAGGAAAAAGTCTTATTCCATATCAATATTTACTCTATCTATTGAAACTATAATTTATAGTCTTTTGCACTTACATCAAACTCAAATGGTTTATTGCAACATAAAGATATTTTAAAAAAGAAAAAAACCCACAAATTTATTTCTTTGTTTAATTCTCAGTTAGTGAATATCATTTTTTTTCTTCTAATGTGGTTAGTGTAATAAATCGTATTTAATTACACAATAAAGAGCTAAATGATACTCAAAACTACATTACTATATTTGTGCAGCATGTTTTGAAGTATTTCCTTCATTTTACCTCTGTAAATATCAATTGAAATGCTAAAAATACTTTTGTGCTTGAGGTTGAATGTAAACTTATAATCAAATGAACATCTCCTGAAATCACATAAATTTGAGCTATATTTTCATCTTATGAAACACATGTGGTAAAATATAGACATGTAAAGTAACGTTCAATGTAAGCTTTCAAGTAACTAAGGAACAGTGAAACTGTTAAAGTGAATGTTCAATAACCAAATGATTTAAGGCCTGTTTATACTTTTTTAGGATGAATTTTATTGACATACAATCAAAAATATTAAGCTGCTACAAAACCCTACAGAACACCTAGAGCAAATACTTTTATTTTTTATACTCAAGAGACTCAATATTTAGTCAAATGAGTCAATTTGACCTGTTAAATGGAGTGATGCTTGAACATATAGAAAATGCTTGTCAACGTTTTTTTCATAACAAGTAAACTTGAAGTCATTCAAAATAAAACAAGAATATTTCTTTTTCATCATTAATAAAGATTATTTGCAAGTACAACTCTTCTACTTAAAACTTTTTTTAGTATACAGGTCAATTCAGTTCTGCTACTTAATGAAGGAAATAATTGAAGTAATTCGGTTATATTACAAATAGTACAAACCACATAGAAATAATAATATCCAACACTCAACCTTTTATCCTACCAGACAAAGAAAATGTAGATAAATAACAAAAAAAATATAATTTTATAATACAAAATCTGGGCATGCTTAGAGTCATAAGAAATCAGATTTCTAAATCTTTATATACATAAATATAAATAGATCCAATGGACACACTGATAGCTCAAAAACTAAATATAGTTAAAAGATACTTAGAGCTTATCAAGTCAATCATCTTTTAATAGTACAAATAAAGGATCAAAAATGAAAAACAGCTCCTGATCAATAGGTACAAAACAGCTTTATTGATTTAGGTACTTCTTGAGGAATAATATTTTGAGGTAGAGTTTTAGAGAACTAATAAATATATAATGAACGTAATTGCCATTTTCAGACATTCTAGAAAAGTACATATTTATATAATTATTATTATTATTATTCATATTTACTTGAGAAAAATCCCTGTCTACAATTCCTCTCATGTTTGCCGATGCTTTTAGAAACTAAATGTGCAAAGTCTTCCATAATATTTACTTACATTTTACTGTCTAATCGTTTGTCAAATAAATATATATTTCTAAAGTACATACTGAAATCTTTTAAGCGTAATAATAATATTTACAGTCTACTTACCTATGTAGAACAAAGATTGAGATATACAGGGTCGTGTAGATAAGTCTAAATAAAATTATAATTGATCTAGATCAATGAAGAGTTGAATTAGAATAATCTCAGCTAATTCATTTTTTGAAAACATGGAGTTTTTTTTTAAATATGTCTCTCGTTATTGGCCTTTTTCACCTCTGTGGACTCTAAGATTGTTCATCTTTGACAATGGCCTTCTTCATGGACTTCAAGTTTGAAGTAAGCTTCTTACAGACTTGTCCTTTCAATCACTCATAAAAGTAAAAGTCACATAGATTTAAATGTATGCATAGAGTTGGAAGGTCAAGTCATGGAATTCCATAACTGGGAAACATGAAGCCAATACAACACAAGTTTTGATTTATGAGCAAGTACAGTGTCTTTGTGAAAAGTATATTTGGCAGTATTGGTCCATTGTTCATCCAGGGTTTGACTTGGGTGATTGGAATCTCCAAATATAGCTCCTCTGTCACCTTTACACCTACATAAAAAAAGTACGAGGTATCACATCTCAATTGCTTGAAATGACACCAAGAACCATGATGTGAGCTAAGTGCTTGCCGGTGAGCACCATGGCAGCCTTTGATGCTTTATGGAAAATTCATCTATCATTTTGACTATACACAGACTAATAAATGCGTAAATAAATTTTAGCAAGAGTAAAATCTGATAAAACCTCCAGTGGACTTGATTGAGTTCAATAAACGTACTTCATGTTTCACTCTTAAGACCTTTAGACTCAGGATGGATTCAGTTAGAATGTGTCTTATACTCCTGTTATAATTATTGTATTTCAAGTTGATTTTGATGGCCCATAAAATTTTGGACCGGTGAACATATTTGTATATTGGAATTCATCTCAAATGATTTCTTCAAGTCAGCTACACCCCTTGAGGTACGTTTGAGATCCAATTCGGGTTTGGAACCCTTCCTGGATACTTCCCGTGTACCCTTAAACCTCTTGATGACATTCAATACTGTGGTTCTGGAGATATGGTAGATCTTAACTATGTCGGCTGGGAAGGTCCCCGCGCAGTACATAGACTGATTCTATTTTCTTGATCACTCCATTTATACTATAAACAAATTTTAAATTATTTGTATACATTAATATAAAGATAACTCTTGAAAGCTCATGCCAGAGGCAAAAAAATAAATAAAACATAATTAAACGACTACTAAAGATTTTGAACTTATCTGCACAATCTTATATTATACTTCTTTCTTACTTTTTTGTAGTATGGGTTTTAACACAGAGTGTTGTCGACATTAAATATCGGAAAATGTTATTGATATCAAACCCTTTAATCTAATAATGAAAAAGGGAAAAAAGGCAAATAAGAGATCCAGGGTTATTGAATTAATCTGTGCAGAACTTAGATAGTTATGAAAAATTATCAATATGATGAAATTTTTAGAGGAAGGTACCAAAACTTTTTATTTCCCCTGGAATAGTCCATTCGCGAGATTCCGGGAAATTTTGTTATGAAATAGTCAATAACAAATGTATAATGTGAAATTAAAATTAATTTATATATTTTGATAAAAAAGTATATATTTTAAGCTACATAGCTTTACACAAACAATGAGAGATAGAAGAAATCATATTAATGGACTTTATTTTTATTGAGAATCACTAATTAAAGGTAAATACCAAGTGTATGCATATGAAACCTGTAATGACATCAAGCGGTGATAGCAACTTATGCACAAGCTTTGCAACCGGTTTAAACGTCATAATTATTTCATTTGACATCTGCCAACAATATACAGTTCATAGTTTGTTACGTTTCAACTAACAACGCAATTTTTTCTGTTCTTAAAAATGTCGAAATACGTACCTACAAATCACGCTATGTGGACACAACTGATTTTGTTGTTTCATCTAAAGAAATCGGCATTGGAATCGCATCGAATGCTTGTGGAGGTTTACGGTGAGCATGCTCTTGGTTGTACACAGTGCAATGAGTGGTTCAATTAATTTAAAGTGGAAATTCTGATGTGAGAAACGAAGAACGCGGAAAAACACACACAAAAAAAAAAAATTGAAAATGCGCAGTTGCAAGCATTACTCGATGAAGATGATGGTCAAACGCAAGAAAAACTGGCACAACAATTGAATGTTGGCCAATCAACGATTGCAAGACGCCTTAAAGCCATGGAAAAGATTTTAAAGGTCGGAAGATGATAGGTACCACATGAACTGACTGAAAGACAGAAGGAAAACCGAAAAACCACTTGTCAAATTCTGCTCAATAGATTCAGAAGAAAATCTTATTTGCATCGGATTGTTACCGCTGATGAAAAATGGATATTTTATGTGAACCCTTCGCGGACACGATCATATGTGGACCCTGGCCAAAAAGCGAAATCGACCGCAAGACCAAATCGCTTTGGAAAGAAAGCAATGCTTTGTGTTTTTTGGGATCAGCGTGGTGTTACTTGGTATGACCTTTTAAAACCTGGTATAACTGTTAATGGGACATACTACCAGCAACAATTAGCCGAATTGAACCGTGTTGTGTGTCAAAAACGCCCAGAATATCAACAAAGACAACACAAACTAAACTTTCTTGATGACAATGCATCGGCACATCGAACAAGAGTGACTCGCGAATTGGTTGCATCGTATAGCTGGGAGCTGCTTGCTCATGTGGCTTATTCACCAGACCTAGCACCAACTGATTACCACCTATTTGGATTGATGGGGCACGTACTTTCAGAGCAACTCTCCTCTTCTTTCGAAAATTTGAAAGAATGGGTGAAACCTTAAAATGATTCAACTTTTATGGCTTACTAAAAAGAATCTTACTTTATGAAATAATTAAAAGCAAGATTTACCGAGAATTTCTTCTCGTTTTAAAATTCTGAGTAATTTGGAATTCGAGAGAGATACTAGAGTACAAACCACCTTTTTTTAATAAGGTCTTCAAATGTTTTTTTTTTTTTTGTTAAATAATACACCATTTGAATCAAAACTGAACTTTACTTATTTAATAATTTTTTAATGAGTATAATTTGAAAAATACATATATAAATAGTAAGTGATTCATTTAGGGGGGGGGGGAGAGTTGAAAAAATATTTTTCTAAGATTAAATAATCATTAGAAATATACTTTTTTATCGTAAATCCTGCATTATTACGTATTTTGGAGATTTAGAAGGGAAAATGCCATTTTAATTAAATATTATGTACACAAATCTTGCGTAACTCTTTTTAACCAAAAATACCTTTTGAGACCTTGAAAGTACTAATACATACATTTTCGTGAAAGTTGCACGTAAATAACTACTGAAGTAATACGTTATAACTATGTACGTCATTTGTATAATCTAGGTAAATCATTATGAATTATAAAGAAGGGTTCACATATAATCAATACAATCGATAATCATATTCATATATGTTTACACAAGAAGAAATGTTCTAGATTTAGACTCATTTTATCAAGATTATCTTTGGATAGAAAAGATTTTATAGTTCCTAATCGTAATAAAGTCTTACGTGAGCACAGTAATATGGGTTATTACATATTATGCATTTTCTCAGAACTTGTTTCTACGATGATTGATATCTATTTAAATTACTCGCTGAGATTGTTTAATATCTATGAAATTACAAGGAAAAAAGTACAGATTAAAAACAGTAACTGTGTCATTATTTAGAGCCAAAAATACCAACTAAATCAAAAATCAATTTCTGTAACGATAACTTATTTCTATAATCATTATTCTTAATTTAAACAAACAAATACATAATTTAAAAAATTCTATTAAAGTTCTTTGTTCATAATCTAAGCGCGACTTGGGGGTGAATTTTATATGTAACTCTTCGTTACCAAATTATAAAATAATTTGAATTCTTTTTTTGCTTTCATACTTTCACCTTTCCTCTCAGAGAATCTCATATTTTGTCATTACCTTGCTGTCTGTAACTGTAAATTTTTAACTTCATACCATTATTCATTAATTGATTCAATTATTTTCATTAAATCTGTTTTTTCTTTAGAGATTAGTTGACACAAAATATATATTCATTCTCAAATAATTTGATTGCATCATGCTATTCTTTGCTTGATCTATTTTTTTGTACAATACTTTACATGAAAAACAAAGCACAGAGATGGTAACATAGAGTCAACACAATCTATCTCATTTATAATGAAATTTTTAATTGGAGTAACTTATCTCCTCAAAAACTCAAAATTTGACAATACTTTTTGAAATGAAATGATAGAATATTATTATATTCAAAAAAATATCTGCTATTTTTTAGTACTAAAAGTTCAAATATATGGATTATACATACGTTAAATAAGGTGATGATAAGATTGGGGAGTGACTTGAGAAAAATATAAATTTATCATGTCTTATATAAGAAGAAAATTTTAGCATTGTACAAAATGTTCGTTAGATAAATGTAATTAGATAGATTATATCTATTAAAATAAGTTGTCTCAGCAAAAATCAGTGTCAATGTGATACAAAATGCTAATTAGTAACCGAGTAAAATTTACTCAGTATCATAACTCAAGGAAAATTTTGAAGGGACAATAACAAAGGGTTACGAGTTGTTTTTATTCATGTTATTTATTTAATAAAAGTGCTCCACCTATTGAAAGTCGTTTATGGAAACATAATTTTTACTAATGAAAAAAATAAATATTTTTTTTCTTATTCAAAATTGACTGTGCACAATCCTATTGTTCCCTAAAATTATGGATTTTCAAAAAGTAGACTATCGATTATAAGTATTTAGCCCTTCATTAAATTCAACTACAATTCAAAACATGATATGTCCAATGGAGTATTTCTAACCCCATTTGATAAAATGATTTACGTTGTATTTGACTGAAAATTTTACTCTTGACCCATTTGACTTTATAATTAACTTTTGAACTGCTTTTCTATGACTTACTTCATCAATTAACTGATTAAGTGCAAATTCATTACACTGATCAACAAATTTGAACTTTCAAAAAATCCTAAGGGTTATAAGTATAATAAAAGCTATTCAGTTTTGCACACTGATTTCAAACCTATAAAAGTTTTTTGAGAGTCCGAAGGTTTTTGAGAAATCGGATCTACTTTTTTGCATTTTTGGCCAATTTTCCAACTTCAACTTCAATTTAAGCTTAGAAGGAACCTCATTTTGTCACACTAAAAACTAATGATTCGCTAGTGTTTCTATGCAAATTCCATTTCCAGTCTTTGTTTTGATCTAAGGGGGATCCTAGAGGGCGGTGGGGGCGGGAGTAGGCCCAAAAGTTGGCGAAAACGTTTGTACTTTAATAACTCCTCGACTATTATATGTATTAATATGGAACGTATTTAAGAGCTGAGACCCACAGCTTTCAAACGAGATGTAAAGCCCTCTATAAGAGCCCTTAACATAGAATAAATCGTTCATCTGAATGTGTAAATTTTCATCCAATTTCCAGGAAAAAATTCGCTAGAAATCTAAGACTCACAGTAGAGCTACTTAAGTAGGAGCGTACTGAAGGATTAAAAATCCAGCAAAAATCCTTCTGCGCGCTACTACATAAGTAGTTCTACCGTGAGAATAAAGCTCCTTAGGATTTTTGGCTGTTGAGCAGTGTTATGCCAGGACACTTTTTGAACAGCGAATTCCTGTTTTAGTCATTCTAGGGCAAAAAATAACTCGGTTTTCCTCATAGATAAAAAATGAGGATCTTCTGTTATAGAAAGTTTCTTGTTGTTTTATTTAGAACACCTTGATCTTTAACCAACCCTTCACTGATCTTACACCTTCGAGATAGAACACTTTTTCTGAAAGGGCTAATTAATAAAAGGATCATCTCTTAGAATTATCTCATATCGAGGCTAGTTTATTTTCTATCATGTATTCTAAAGTTTTTCCTTCAAATGCAAAAAAAAAAATGATAATTCCTTTGTTTTGTTTTGTTTTTGATAAGAAAAAAAAATGCATGAAACACTGAAAAGGAAAACAAAAAGCTCATTGTTCATTTAACTCTCATTTTTTCCTCATTATTTGAACTTTAATTGTAAATGAATAAATATTTGTGCAACATAAAAAAATTTCTTTAAAAAATGATAAAACATAATTAAAATATTAATTTTATGTCAAAAAATGATATCCACATATACTTTCAACTTTGAGCAAATATTTAACATATGTATGTATATAAAAACATAAGTAACCATGTACATACATACATACATACACCCCATTACAGATATGTATTTGCTTAAGTTGATATGTAGCTTTGAAGTTACTTGCTTATGAAAATACTTTCTGACAGTATAAAATTAAAAAAAAAAAAAATATACATATATTTTGATGTAGAAAAGCAAAATACAAAAAATGACACAGATGTTATGTATGTTTGTATGTAAAGCAAATGGTCTTATGGGTGTTTTTTCAAGACAAAATAAATAATAAAAAGTATGTTCATTATATATATAAAAAAATTCAAATAATAAATTGTCAATTTTTGTTTAAAAATTATGGAACTATGTACATACTAATATAGCATAAAACTTGACAGTTGTTTCTTTCTATTAAAAATATCATAAATATATAATTAGAAAATATTTTTTTTTTTTAATTTTGAAATGTTTTGCATTATGAAAAAAAAACCATGTAGAATGTTGTTTATATGTCTGTCTGTCTGTTTAATAAATAATAACTCATGTCTAAATGATATTTGCTGGTTTCTTATGGTTTTTGCATGGGTATTGTGTGATTTAAAGTAGTAATCATATAGCATAATGAACTACAGCCATACAATTTTGCAAAAAAGGAATTACTTCAAAAATCGACATCAGTTTCCACATCAAAAATAAGGACAGAAAATAGGTTCATTGAACTCATGAATACAAAGAATATCCGAGCATCATGATATGTTAAATTGTCTAACTTATGTAAATTTTATTAATTTATAATTTTATTAAATTGTGTGTAGACCATTTAACTGTGGGTAAATTAAAATTTTTTAACCGTAGTCCTTAATAATTTATGATCGAAATGTGCTCTTGATGAAAATGTCAAAAAAAATTTATTCAATTTTGTAAATGCTTTTTTTCTTTATTTTAAAGGTCACTTTTAGGCCATAGTAACCAGAAATTATAATAGCTATGCTAATTATATATGCACTATTAGTTCTCGAAAAGATTTAGAAAAGGGATCCCATACTCAAAAGCAAAAAATATCGGAGAATTTGAATTTAATTTATTTTGGGATTCCGATAAGGATAAATGTTTGTATTTTTATCACTGGTACACATGTAATTAACATTTGTGGCAAATTGCACGTCAAATATTATTTAGTGTTTTGTCTTGTTTTTTAAAAATATTAGAAAGATGATGACTCAAATGCTATTCAGAGAAATGTTGTTAAAACAAAAAAAGTTTAAATAAATTATATATTCTTTTTAAATTTTGAGAATTTGTTCTCAATTATTATAGATAGGATACCTGATCTATAATAATTGAAATTTCTAATTATATTTTTATTCAATGTTAGTAAAGATAATTTTCAAGATAAAATGTCAAAATGAATATCCCCAATATTAATTTATTAATAAAGAGAACTATAGTATCATATCTTATTCAAATAAAGTATACATTAGAAATATATAATCACATAAAAGAACATAAGCCTAAGTCTCCCAAATGGGTTCATTCACCTCTTTTTGAAATTATATTATAACTAGGTGACATATAAATAAATTATTATTAGAATTATATTGCAAAGACCCCCATGAAAAACTTGATGATTCCTAAACACGATGAGATGGAGCCTCTCTGACTTGGAGAGGCGATCCCTTGGTTTGTATTAGAAATCGGAGAGAGGATATTAGGATCGTGAATTCAATATTTGAAGAATAATTGGGATTGATTGCATTATCTAACAGAGCTGGTGGAATCCTATTCCTTCCTAGATGGAGTAAGAAACAGAGATGTGAATCCCTGGAACTCTTTTCTCTTCTGCCCTCGAGGGGTGTCGTCCTCTCGCCAATTTCTGTTTCTATTTTATTCAATGAGTTCTCATTGCTTCTCTTATGAAAAGTGGGATAGTTTTTTTCATACTACTAATCCACAGGTAAATTACTTGAATTTTAATGATTAAATAAAGGTTTTTTGATTTCCCATATTTTTTGTTCATGTTAGTATATAGATTTAATATCTTTTTAATGGGAGATAGATGTAACCAATGGAATATTGAACTCCAGGGCTTAGCAAATTAAGGACTCTCAATAAATTCAATCATATTGAATTATATTTTTTTCAAACCATTGGGCGGGAACGCCCAATAACAAATGCAAGAGTTTGTGGACGCAAAAATACTATCCATATATTTATGTATTTAAACGAAAAATAGAGTATTATTTTGTTATACTTAGAAAAAGGAATAGTCAGTAAAAAATTTTAGGAATGATTCCGTAGAGTTGAATTTGTACAATCTTCATAAATTAGTGTGTAGTCTTATTTCAACTTATTCTGAATCAGTGTAGAACGTAGAAAAATACCTTGTTACGTATTTATTTAATAAAATTTTTAATCTATTACAAATTCATTCGGATGATGAAGTCTTGTCAGTGTTGTATCTCACGTTTTTTATAAAAACGACGACAACCCCTGTTCTATGAATCGTGATTCTCAAGTAAAAGTAAGGAAAAAGTTTTTGAAACTTACATAGAACAATATAAGCATAGCCTAATTCTAGGATTCTTAATAATCCTGTAGCTATTGATCTTATATATATATTTTTATGATCAATTAGTGTTCATCGAGATGATATTCTAAAATATATATGTGTGTTGTATATCTTAAATTCATGAAGTTCAAATAATAATAATTGCTAAATTCAGAAATGCTTGACCCGGAGGCATTCATAACTTTTGTTATAAATATTTTTCCGTAAATTTGTCTAAAAATGACTGGGACATATAATAAATGTTACACACTGAATTTGTAGAAAAATTTTCTGCTTTATATGAATACTTAGCCTCATTTCTATATGTAAAATTTCTCTAGAGTATATGAATATAAACTTGTTTTAAAGCCATTTGGCCGGATGCAATTTCTCCAAAAAAATAATAATGAATGCATTTGATGATGAATTATGTAGCAATTTGTACAAAGCAGTTTATTCATGTTGCTCCCATTTTAAATCATGCAATAGATCTATAAAACAAAGTAGCAAACTGCACCTATAAGCTGGGGAGATTTCCTTGTCTTTTGGACGACTTTTTTCCCCTCAAGATGTCGCTATTCTACTAAGTTAGAAAAAGAGTGTGTGAAGAGATGCCATGGAGTAAGTTTGGGAGTTTATTCTGTCTCTATGAAGATCTGGATTGTAGGTATGCACATATTTTATGTTCCCATATTAAAAGAAATCAATGAGCGTATTTTGGACCTTCATAAGATTCCAAAAGGGATGCTTAATAGATGGACAATAAGCTTTCTAATTAGAATTATTAGGAAAAGAGATTGAGTTTGTTTATATTTGTATAATATATAATTGTTAACTATGTTATATATATATGATTTGATATGATGATATATTAATATATATTCATATGATTGCTCTAAGTTTTGAATGATTCAATATTTGCCCTTCCTAGAAATCAAAGGGATGTAGCAAATATTGATCGATATATAAAAATTACCATATATAATTGAAATAAAGTCTTAATTTCAATGCACATGCAGAGTAAAGAAGAGAAGCCAGAACATCAATAAATAATAAAAATATACACATCAATGAATCAAGAAGTTCTATTATGCTACACGTTAATTAAAATCGAAATAAAACCGAGAAAATACATACATTAATAGCTACCTATATGTAAATAATTAATGAGGAATTGAATTTAACAATGATGGAATACCCTAATCCTTGAAGAGGATTGCATTTCTTTAAGAACTTTGTTCATACTAAAAAGTGGCTTTTCTACTTCCTTATTCCTTTGTGGAGACAGATTGGACATAAGGCTTCATAATTAATACACCCGTTTCTGAACAATGAAGATAACTTTGTATTTGTAGAATTGTTGTGCAAAGATTTATTTTGATAAATGGATCATTTGACACATTTAGAGGACTTATGAAGTTGTTACGTTTATTGTTTCTAGGGATCATTAAGAACTATTTTTGGTAGGTATTGTGTTCAAAAGTTTATTTTGGTGATTATGGAAAAGAGGATGAATATTTTTTTATATGGTTTTCGATTTCGTAGGGGCTTGGCAATTGTTTGTTTGTTTATCGTTCAATTCGTCATTTTCATAATTATATAGAGACGTTTTTAGAATATAGGTGCGTATAATACATGTGCAAACAGAATGTTTCATAGATTTTGATTAAGACTTGTCGAGGTATATATAAAAGATTCTAGTCCATCTGATCTATATCTCTGATTAATGATACCCTCTCTTATTTAAACATTTTTTCTTCATTTAATGAATTTATTTATTCAGTAGTGATCATTTTGATTACAATGGTTGTAATAGTGGTATTAACAAACTGTTGAATCATTCTCGCCATGCAATGAATCAATGATTAATTAATGAACTCAGAATAAAATTCGTTGTAAATAACACTGGTATACAGTCAAAATCCTTTTAGGTATAGATATAATAAGTTATTCAGTTTTGCACACTGATCTAAAATCTTTAACTTTTTTTTGAGTGTGAACTCTACTTTTTAAGCTAATTTGGCAATTTTTCAACTTCAATTTAAGTCTAGAAGGATACAGATTTGAAATCAGTGAGCAATATTGAAAACTTTTATTATACTTATACCCCTTAGGATTTTTGATATTTCGAATTATTTGACCTGAGTAATTAATAAAATATTTTTTTTTTAAATCGGTGTAAAATAAATCAGAATCAAAAGCTACTTGTTATTGCAACGTGAATGATAATTAAATTAAAATATTTATTATTTTTTCGAAGAAATAGTTTAAACCTATTGAATAGTTTTAATGTAAATTATGTGCCCAGAGGTGCTTACACTAATACTCATCTTGCCAAAAATGTAATAGACTAGAAAAAAATTCAATGGTTTATTTTATATAGAAATTTTAAAATTGTTAACTATATAATTCTAAAACAGTTTGTATATTAATTTTATTTTAACAGTCATAGTACTTACCTCCACAAAAACTATCTTATTGAGTATCTTCACCTTTTTAGTAATTAATGTGAAGTCTGTTAAACAATATGTTTCATAAATAGAACTATTTTTTTTGTACCTATAAATCCACATTTTGATTTTCATATAACTTATTATAGCTGTATAAGTAATCAATATAAAGACCATATTTACCGGAAAAAATAATAATTTTATATTTGACTGCAATATTTTTAATGAATGGAGAGACAATTTTATATCTATGTAGATAAGGAATGTTTCATATCAACGGTTATACCTTTACAGACCTGAAGACCTGACTCATTTGAAGTTTCAACGACTTTATACCTTCTTGGACTCACAAAACAATCATTGCAGCTCTGAGAGAAGCTCTAACTATAGTACAAAAAGGGATATACATAAAAAAAAACTTGCCTCCCAAACATACACTTCATGTACTTCAAAGTTCTTTAGAGTAAGATGTATTGATCTGATTTTATCTAGATTCCACATACACATATCTCATGATTGAGTAGAGAAGTCTCTCTTTTCATTCACTTTTTTCAAAGTTTAATCTGTTTTTTCTACTTATTTAAAACAAAAAAATTGCTCAGTATGTATTTCAATAAATGGTTTTAAACTTAGTGAGGAGAATCGATCCCTCACTAAAAACAAAATAATTTTCTTGAACTATAGTAAAAGCTATATGTAATGACATTGAAAAATAATATATTAAGTTAAGCCAATAAAGACTAATATCCTGTCCTTCTAAAAAATCACACAGGTCAAGAAATTTGAACTTTCAAAAATCAAATTGGGTATAAGAATAATAAAAGTTGTTCAGTTTTGCACGTTGACGATAAATGTTTTAGAAATCGAACCCTACTATTTTAGTTTTTTTGGCCCATTTTCCAATTTCAACTTCAATTTAAGCCGCCTAGAAGGATACTACTCATTTTGTGCATCATAAATGATTAAAAAACCAGGTGAAATACTTTTTTCATGCTACTACTTAAGTAGCTCTACTGTAAGTCTTAGATTTCTTGCGAATTTTAGCTCGAAATTGGTTTGAAAATTTATACATTAAGATGGACAATTTCTCCTTAGTTAAGGATTTTATCGTGCGCTTGACATCTCATTTGAAAGCTGTGAGTTTGGGCTCTTGAATGCATTCCTTATTCATCCATTTTATTTAATATTCAAGGAGTTATTTAAGTACAAACGTTTTGGTCGACTTTTGGGCATACTGCCGTCCCCTACACCCCCAGGAGTCCCTTTAGGTCAGAACAAATACTGGACATGGAATCTGCATTAAATACACTAGGAATTAACATTTTTTAATGCACAAAATGAGTATTCTTCTAGGCTTAAATTGAAGTTGATTTTGGAAAATGGGTCAAAAAAGCTAAAAATCCCCTTAGGATTTTTGACTGTTGGCCAGTGTAATTTTTTGTGCCCTTCGGACACAGAGTTCTAAAACTGTTGAGTTGACACATGTTCAATTAATTTGGTGGATCAATCAATGTGATAACATAGGATGAATTCATTAAACTGAATTTCTTTACATATACCTATCTTCTTAAAAACGTACTATTTTAAGACAAACTATTATTTATTTTTCATGAAAAATAAATGGTTATTGAAAATTTTCAGCCTTCAATATACATTTATGAGACCCTTCAAGCCATTTAAAATTGAAAAATAACGAGTTTCTATCGGCAAAAATAGCTATTAGTCTGAATTTTGAACACATGAAACTCAATTATTACATATGACATCATTTAGTTCTCAACTTTGAATTGTGTTTTTATCTTGCAACCCAACAAAAAAGTTACAAATATGTGTACAAAATAAAAGATCTACCTAAAAGGGTGTAATTGTATTCCTTAGTAACTTAAATTAATTAAGAATATGCTTATACAAGAGATTCTACGTTCAAATGTGTAATTTTGTCTCTTGGGGGAAAAGTGAACATCTCCTCATCTTCTTATCAAGTAAAAATAGCTTAAAAATAGAAAATTGACTATTCCCCTTTTTAGTTTTTTTTTATGAGAGTCTGAAGCAATATTAAACCTTTAATTAATTTCTTGATTCCAGGTCCTTATTCCATAACTTACAGTTTAATTGCATTTATTAATATGACATAGAAATTACAACTCCATTTTTATAATATTAAACATCAATTTTACCAAGAAATAATATCATTTAATAAATTCATAATATTACAGATAATAATTAACAATGCAAGTCAATTGTATTTTCATATACATTAAAATTTTGCTAAAATTTTGACTTTTCTTCTATTAGAAACAATTTAGATACCAAAAGATTAGTAATATATTTATAATTATGCTAAGTAGTTATATGAATAGATAACAATAAGTCATGATAATGCATTTCATCAAGTAATAAATTAAAGAAATATATAGTTTTAGCAGTTATGGAATTTAAAAATTAAACCAAAAGTTATATTTAGCCTCATTTTTTTAACTAATATTACCTTAACATGACAGTTTTTTTTTTTTTTTTTTTGTTAATTGTTCTTTTGAAACACATAGTTTTAAAGAAGCTAATAGTTAATTAATCAGTTTAATGTATATATTTTTAATTAAACATAGATACCGTGTAATTAATACAACAAAGTAATATTTAAATATAATGAAATTTCAAATCCAGGTTGGGAAATTTTTCTATCTGTCATAAATTTGGTTTGTATTCCTAATTAATTAGGAATAATAAAATATATTAAGTCATATAAAAATTTACAATTTTTTAAACTTTTTGGCTTTCAAGCCACCCAATTATACACTTGCAAATTTATATTTACTAAGGGTGGAGTGGTATAGAGTCGAACTCTGTACGTTCGATTCAGCCTTATCCATATATGTATATACAAAGAATGGATTAATTAATCATATTAAATGAATATAATCAAATTTATAAAATTCTCCCTCCTTAATTTTTTAATTTTCAGAGCCTGTGACTCGAATCATTGGAGGAGACGACATCTACGTGGATCGTGGCTCAACTCTAAACGTAACATGTGTCGTATCTGCAGGCTCCCGTTCTCCAAAGTATATTTTCTGGAGTCACAACGCAAAGGTACTATCTTACTTTCTTTTCATAAGTATGTATACTTCATTCATCATTTTCAATTAGTGAAAGTAGAAAGAAAGGAAAGAAAAAAAATCTTTGATGCCTCCCATACCTATAAATAAAATGTTCCTTCCCAAATTTTAATTTATATTCGTATCTGCTAAATATTTATATATATATATACATATATATCAATCTATGTTGACCATGTTAAAGATTGTATAAATAGTATAGTTACCTATGTATAATTTATTCATTTATGTGTGTACTGCCTTAATGATTAATTATTGACTAAATTAAGATGGGGAGAGGGAGAGAGAGTGAGAGAAACCATATGTCCGTGTACTTATTAGATTATTCATTCAAGTAGCCTATATGGTAAAAAGAAGAGTAATTAAAGTATGTACTGGCCATAAATATATAGGTATACAGACCTTTCTTTATTAATTGTTAGAGCATCAGTATAATTATGTTGAGGCAGTTTCTGAGTAACTACATACATAGAGGGGGAAGGGGAAATGGTCTGTTTTGATGGAGAGTTATTTCGGTAATTACTTACTCTGGAATAATAATAATTAGTAGTAAGTAAATTAAAAAACAAATCGGTTTAAGAAAATTCCATATTATTAACAGTAAATATTTATGATAAGTGAGATATCGTCATTTTCGACTTTTTCTGTCGTATAGTAAATTATTTTTTTTTATAAACTCAGTTGTTTTTATATCATATTGCCATTCATTGTAGTTTTATATTTAAAATTTAAAATATCATTTTGATATTCATTGTAGTTTTATATTTAAAATTTAAAATATCATATAAAAAATCATTTGCTAAAAGTTCATTTCGACATTATAATTTCTCAACACATTGAAATAATCTATGAAATTGTGATTGATTTGTGGTGATTAAAGGTCAAAAATAAATCTTGAGACGTTAGATGATCAAAAAAGACTTACATATATATATATATATATACGTAACAAAAGGAGCGCTTTTATAAAAATATCTGGGAAGGAACAAGGTGCTGCTTCAAAAAGAGACTCACTCCCTTCCTCAAACCTTATTTTAACACTATAAAAAAGTTATAGCTAAAAATATTTTGTTACACATAAAATAAATTTTAAATATAAATGCAATTAGTCATAAAATTACATTTGACGTCAAAGTTTTTAAATTAAGCATTTAATAGTTGAAAATAATGACAAAGTCATTCAAGGATTTTTTTTTTCTTTCATTATTCTAATTTTAAACTAGATATTCATTTGAATGTTTGGTGAAGAACAAATTAATGAGTTGCCTTCTAATTTATTTACCTAAGTAAGAAGTTGTAATGAAATCAAAAATTGTGTTCTTGTATCAAAAGTTATCTTTAACCACAAAAAACAGTCAAAATCTACTAAATCATTGAGTCAACTATATACATTATATATATATATCCTATAACGAAGATATTAAAATTAATTATAATTAACATTGTAATTAGTTTGAAAATTTTCAAAACTGGATTTTATTTATTCACAAATAATTTTAAATTTAATGCTTTAAACTTACCTATTCATAATGATATCCAAAAGATCGAGCAATGCCTAAATGTTGAAAAATTGTACTGTTGTTTATTTTTTACGTAGAATTAATTGAAAAAACATTATCAAATTTGAGTAATTTTATGTTAAAGTACTAAATTAATGCGTGCAGTGCATTAGTTTATCTGCTTTTCTTATGTTTTTTGAGATTAAATTACAAATAAAAAGAGCTTTTACAAATGTTGCTTTACTTTACAGAAGTAAATAATGAGAAAAAGTATTATAACTTTCTATGCAAAAAATTATATTCTTTTCGACATCAAAATAAATGACTTTAGCAAGAGTAACGGACGACAATTCCTATAAATATACATATATATTTTTGGGAAAAAAAGATCAACTTACCTTTAATCTTATAACTTTTGCTCAAATATTAAGTTTTTTGTAAACCTTTATAAGAAAGTATGTAGATAACTAAAATATTAAAAATTCAACTAACAATTTTTTCCTCTGTATTGATGTTTTGTTTGAATAATGAATGCAAAGGCATATGTTAGACAAAAACAACTCTGTGGATACAAATAAATAAACATAAGTAATCCATGGCAATATTATCGGTTGATTATTTATTATGCCAGTGATTAGCAATCTGACCACTCAGCTGTTTTTTTTCTGTATCACTCAGTAGCAACTCAGAAAAAAAGTAACTCGATATACATAGTAAATATTATATACTTAGAAAAAGATAAAAAAAAAAAACTTGTTCCATAGGTTGCACTTTGAATTTGATTATCTCATTAAATGGTACTCTGATAAAAAAGTTTAAGAAACACTTTATTATACATTAGCTTACTAAATATAAAATATGTTTAATTTAAAAAAAAAAAATCTTTTTTATTGAATAAGCATAAAACAAAACCAAAAAATACCTGAGAAAAAAAAAGGTTCAAAAGAAGGTGTTTCGTTCATGTTAACAAAATAAAAAAGTTTTTTGTTATATTCGTAAATATAAATTAGAACCTTGTTTTGAAGAAGTGTTTGATATTTTTCTTCTGTACATTTTGAAAAAAAAAATAAAAAAAAAATGCTCAAACAAAGTTTTTACAAAGAAGAAAAGGTTAGAGTTCATACATACAAACAAACAAACAAATATTGCAGAGCCCTTGTTTTGAGCCTTCTTTTGTATAGTATACGAGCATGTACGTTACAAATAAATAATTAGTTACAATTGAGAGAGGCCCAGGGTTAATTTGAAGAGCACGGAATGTTTTATATTATTATTCGACAATACATCCCTTCAAAACCTGCTGGGTATGGGATTAAAATTTGGACTGCATGTCATACAGTGTCATCGTATGCGAGGAACATGCAAATTTATATCAGAAAGTTAATTGGGGAATGTGCTGAAAAAATCAAGGGAAGTGGGTAGTGCTGGACATGTCTCATGGTCTACGTGGTCACAGTATTATTTGTGATAACTTTTTTTACATCTTATAGCCTGGAACAAAATTCGCCACAAAAAAATTGACGATGGTTGGTACTGCTCAAAAAAATAGAACTGTTTTTCCAAAAAAAATCTTAAAGGGAGGCAAGTAAATTTTTTTATTCACAAACACAAGCAGCCTCGTTTCCTACACACCAAAAAGGGTAAAAATGTTGTATTTATGAGCACTCAACATAAGGGACAAAGTTATTACTAGTAGAGAAGATCGAAAGCCTAAAATCATTTTTGACTATAATTCGAACAAAGGTGGTGTTGATAATTTAGATAAACTACTATCGTGCTACTCAAGCCAAAGAACCTATGGTTAAACTTTACAATATACTGGATCTTTCAGCTTATAATGCTTTCACAATTTGGATGGAAATAAATCCAGAGTAGACAAAATGCAGAGAATGCTGTACGTCTCTCCACTTCTAAGTCCTAATCTTACACAGTACCAACGTCAAAACTCTAAAAGAAATGACCTTTTGCCATTCTAAAAAACGATCAGTAAATGTATTTATAGCCCAAGAGACAGAAAGGAATCGTTGCCAGGTTTGTGGACCTTTGAAGGATCCTTTTTTTTTTTTTCATTTTTTTCATTTTATCTTAATCATTAGATACTAAAAAATAAAATAAATCAATTAAATTTACGTACAAATTTATTCTAATTTATATTTTCCATGATAAATATACCCAAGGGTCAATTTGACCCAAAGAGGCTTCAACAGGGTATAAAACTAAAGACCATATAAGGGTTAAGAAATATACTCAACGATAAACTTATTCATTACCTATACTCGTATTTCATCCCTTTGTCTACATAACACATAAGTCTATAGTTTCATATAATTTGCATACATAATTACCATTCATCAATCACGAATAAGCTTTTATTTGTTTTTTCTCCAATGCATTTTCCTCTATCGATATGCTGGCCTTCATTCAGGGGTTGTGTCTTTTACTTTGATATAAACAAACAATCAGTTGATGATATTTAAATCAAATAACTAGTTTAGCATTCATTAATATAGACTAAAAGTTAAACTTTTGCCAGACAGATTTGTTTTTTTTTAAAAACTGACTATTTGGGGATTAAAAAACTAGCAATTATTAATTTGCAGATCCCTCCCTTAAAATTAACTCTCTGAAAACCCAGAACAAATAGTCAGACATTTTTACTGATTTACAATTTTCAGATTCCCTGTCGAAAAGGAAATAATTTGATACAGTTTAAAATTTAGTTTTGATTTCATGTGATATTACTATTCTAGAAGTTAGCCATCTTGAAGGAGGCATAGTCAAACAAACTAATGAAATTTCAAAAGTGTATGTTTTTTTTTATTTAATTTTTTTACAGACATCAAAAAAATTTTGCATTTTGTTCAGTAAAAAAGTCAAATTTTCTATTTCCAACGAAATTTATAAGCCAAATCGTTGAAAATGTTAGAAAAAGTTTATGGTAAATCAGTTTTATCAAACACTAAAGCATATCATTGGTACAGATCGTTTAAGACGTTCGAGAAGCCGTCGAATACTTGCCTTGTTTTAAACGATCTTCGACCTCTTATATCAACGATAACATTAAAAAAAATTAAATTGTGCTTTAAAATCGGCATGTGAGTGTTAGAGGAATCGCACGAGACCTCGACATCTCTCCTGAGTCTTCTTGTTTGATTTTGGTGGAAATTTTGGGCATGAGATGCATCGCTGCTCGACGTGTAAACTGATTCATCATAAATCTTTTTTTAAATTTCTAACGATTCGGCATACAAAATTCTGTTGAACGTACAAAATTTGAAACAAACTCTTTGTTCGATATTTTTATTCCTTGTAGAAATTGTGACGCACTACTGAGATGAACTGACTCAACTAGCTTCTATAAGTAAACTAGTAGACAAACTGCACTCATTTTTTGTGTTATAGTTTAATACGGCCCCTCCCCGCCTCCTACCAAAAAAATAAGTAGAAAAATCTTTAACAAAGGATATAAAAATGACAATTTTCAAGTACTTTATTAGGACAAGGCATATCATACATATATCTAAACATGGGCAAAATGTTGAAAGTAGGAGGTAGTTGAGGTAGGAAAGAAATATATCAGTTTGTATCACTACCTTGATAACCAATTTTAATTCAGTCTTCGCAATATCGTTGATTCTACAGTTTGCTACAATTATAAATAGCTATTGAGTATGATTTACCATTGCCAAATAACAATCAACAGATGAAAAACAGAGGTATAACTAGGAATGTAAGTAATATGCAAATGGGATGTGAAAAATAAAAAGACAGAGAAAATCAACCTGGTAACTCTGACAAATGAATGTTGAGAAGGAAGTAGCTTAAGCTGTCATCACATTTTAATGAGCTACAAGCTGCTATTCTCCATTATATATGTATACAAATGAAGACATCAATGATAAATAATAACATTATGTATGTATACCATAGATGAGAGGCAGAAAATTAACTGAAATTAATGTCAGGAAATTATATATTTTTAACTAATAATAATTATACGAGGACTTGAGCCCTTTTTTGTTTACATTTTTTTGCTTTATTAACCTTAATGCATGTAGTCCTTCATGCATGTAGTCCTTCATGCAATATCTTTACTATCAGGTAGATGTTCTCCCCTTATTAATAAAGGAAAAATGATAACAGCTTTGGAAAACAAAAAAACCTGTTCCAAGAGCCAACTCCATTAAGTCTCGCACGCGGCATTTTGCATATTTTTTACATTCCTAGGTATGACATTGTAATTGCGGGCACTCCCTTTCATCTCAACAAAATGTTCATTCCTACATATAATAGGGCGTTGCTATCGATGTATTATACAGTTTTATGCTTCAACTAAACCGGTTTATCTGTGTTATTAAACTTAGGCCTACTGCAGTTCTTTTAATTTCAAGCTTTTTTAGTTATATAAATGTTCAAGCTTTTTTTTGGTAAGAAAGTAATTTCATCACAATTTTAAATAATTTGGTTTTACATGTCACTTACTAATTAAAATGTTTGTGTTTCATTAGCTCCTCCAAAAAAAGTTGCATGTTTTTAAGTCCAATCCTCTACATCGACTCCAAAACTCTATACTAATTGCTAATGTACAGTTTAAAAGAAAAAAATATAAATTTTCTTTATATACTTAATTTTTGGATACAGGTCAAAAAACTTTTTATCATTCTTAACATATATTTAATTCAATATACATATATCTATTTTTAGAAGGTTAAAAATTTCAGTTTTTGCAGCATCATCATAATTTAAACAAAAATAAATTTTTGTCAAATCCATAGTTCATTTTGTAAAACTTCTTATTGCTGTTTCAAACACATCTTATATATATATAAAGTTTAATGAAGTAGAATAAAGTACTAAGAAAAGATACATAGAAATTGGGTTTACTCATCAAAAACTTAATGCAAGGAGATTCACTAATAACAACATATGTATAATTTACAAATTATCAAATCTGCAAAAGTAGTCCCAAAATAATGCATTATATTAGCAAAACATTTGACGGATCTATTATTTTTCTATAATTAAACAATTTCAAACTATTTATTAATCCATTTTTGAAACCATGAAGACAATTATAGTCATTCCAAACTTCTTACTAATATAAATATATATATATATATATATATCAATGGGAAAATTCTTTATAATATTTTAAGCTACACGTAAACCAATAACCAGTAGTTCTAAGCAAAAAATAAATATTATCACAATAAAATTTTCATAAAATCAATCATTTAATATCAATATTTTCTTTCTATTTTTGATTCTTGTGGCCTCTGTATAAATGTCTGAAACGTTGACTTTTTGAGCTGGAAACAATTTTATTATGCAGACAACATAAAAATGAAGAATATAATTTGTAACATTTTCCTTTCACTTTTCGGAGGAAAGGTTTCGAGATATGTACGTTCATGTTTTATACCAGTAGTCCTCAACCTTTTTCCAACTGCAAACCGGTCAACGCTTGACAGACCGGGGGGTTGAAGTATTAATAATAACAATAAACGTGAGCCCACTGTGTACTCATATAGAACTTTATTAACACATTGTTCCAACAATATAACATATTATAACATCAAAATTGTCCGTAACGCTAAATCAATGGGAGACCTGAGCTTGTTTCTTTGCAACGAAGTTGTCCCATTTGGAGGTAATGATAGACAAAGACACTCACAGTGCGTTGCTTCAGTTGTCCAATCTACTCCTTTGCCTTGCTTTAGTAGCTGTCACTGCAGAAAACTCCACTTCACACAGATAGGATGTTGGTAATGACAACAGAGTTGCAAATAAAAAAAGAGTGCGGAGAACATGTAGTAGGCATTGTAGCTTGTTGCACGTGAAATTCTATGAGTAAATTAAGAATTATCAAACCAAAAATTGTTAACAATTACTCCACATAATTAATTGTCTTTTGTAATTTGGATTTATACTTAATATTTTCTCCTTCTCCTACAGTCTGTAGATGAGGTAGTAAGTCCCCCTTTATTATCGAACCAGACTTAGATAATAAATAAAGCAGAAATAACTAATTGATTTTTGTACGGCCGGTACTGATTGATCCACGGACCGGGGGTTGGAGACCACTGTTTTAAACAATTAAAATATAAATTTTATACTGGTTTAAGTATTAAATATTAGATTGACTTTTTTTTTTGTTTTGGTCTTAAGAAGACTCACGCATGACATGTATTCAAAATTGGTAACTCTGATAACTGATTTTGAATATGGGTTTTAAATGATGTAAATTTGCAAAGTATATGTGGCTTATAGTGTCTATAGTCACTTAAATGAGTATTTTCTTTGTTAATCCATGTTGCAAAGTTGATTTCTATTCATTTATTTATTTGTGTCTCCCTTCTAATAAAATGGTATTATTTTCATTTTTCTTTATTTACGGACAAGTACTTCTTTTTTTTTTAATCTGAAGACAATGTCATACTTGTTATGTTTGCTTAAGTAAACTTTATAAAAACTTTTTTCTTCATTTTTGATTGATTTAATATTCTAAGTGTCAAAAGGTATTTGAATGATGTCTGTTCAGAGTATGATAAGTACAAAGTATGTATGTATATATACATAATTCTATATTCTCATTTATTCATTGGACAAACTCTCAGAAATACCCTCACAAAGAAAAGAGTGACCCATGTCCTGAAGTATATTCTATTTAAAAAAATAAAATAAGGGAAATCAGAGTTGAGTAATATAAGAGATTTTTCTATTTGTAGATACTTTTATTCGACGGCTCAGAGACGTCCAAACGACCCTATCTACCCCGTGACTCCCGAGGGCGTTTCTATTCACGACTCATTATACATAAAATCGAACACTCCCATGCTGGAACCTATAAATGTGAACCTGCCTCATCTCCCATTAAAACCGTGCGAGTTCACGTTCTGAATGGAACAGTTCTTGCTGTTGCAGATGGTAAGTACTTTTATAAATTGAAACTTCCTCCCATGATAAGAAAATTAACTCTATTTGTCTCATCAGGGGAAGGGAATCAGTCCTCCTCACGCTCTATACCTGAGGAGCGGCCTAAGAAGCCCTCGCAAAAAATTGCTGCACCGGTACAGCAACAACAACAACCTGATAATGACAACTCCCATTCATGTCCCTACCAACCTGGAATTGTTCTCCTTTATCTGATGGTACTTGTATCCCTATTTCCCTCATTGGAGTTCTAGACTTTGGATACCAATCTTCTTCCATACGCTCTGGGACATTCTAAATAAACATACATTCTGCAAAGGATTGGATTTTCTTTTGAAACTTACGGTTTAAATATTCTTGTCACCCAGAGGATCAACTTTTCTATTTTAGTGGTTTTTTTTTTTTTGTTATCATTTTATGGTTCCTTAAAAATGTCTTTCATAATTTATTTCTTAAAAAAAAAATTATGCATAAATATATTTATTATCTAATAAAAAAAAATGTGAAAATTTATACAGAAAGATGATTTGATTTTTTTTCTTTCATTTATATGTTTCTACAAATTATTAAAATTATTATTACCATCATTTATACACACTTAAAGTAATAAAAATGAACAAATATTATGTAAAATAATTTTGTCTTAAATTTGTTTTTTTAAGAGGTTGACACATTGGTTCAAATAAATACTTAAAATTGCTATAAATATACAGTATTATAACTCAATTAAAGGTTATGAAGTTATTATAAAATGTCATTATGACTACATTCATTTGAAATTGCAAAAAAACAAAAAATACAATATCCGGTTTCTGTGTGTAAGTATAAAAATTATTATTAAATGACAATATTACATACATACATACATACATGTATGTATGTACTTTGTTATTTAACGAATTTATAATATACTTATTGGGTTGTATATCAATGAGGTTTTTACTAGGGTGGATCAGAGTGTATGTAGGTAAAGTCAGTAGTCACTATTTAAATTTTATTGAAAATATAATTAAGTGAAAAAATGGTAACATTTCACCTCAACAAATCATTTCTATTTTACTCTTGAAACCTCTCGGTATTTCAATGTCTGTACGCTTTTGAGTGCATGCTTTTGCCATGTTCTGAACCCTATGGAGTTGTATCAGCTTTGGAATATTTGATTTTTTAGGAATGGTCAGAAGTCCCATGAATCAAAAAAAGAAAAGAAAAAGAAAATGGTGGGTAATATTTGGGTGCTCAATAACAATAGTGCGAGCAAGAGATATTATTGTTCCGGTTAAGGTTGGGTATCCAAGTTAGTTTTTAAAGTTTCTCATACCATCCACAAAGTACAAGGATAGAGTTGGAACTCCATTAACTCATGATAAATCTCAGTTGTTGTTCTTGTTCTTCTTCTTTTTCAATTTTTAGTGAGTGAAAATGTAAAATTGGCAACCTTCTTTTGAATGGCCCTGATTTTTCCTCAGATTTGAAAAAACTGACGACTTCTCTGAGTTCAGATTCCCAATGAATAAAGATCATGACAACCAGTTTGTTTACACTAATTATCAACATGTTCAGTTAACTCGTGTACATGTTTCATTATCCTAAATTGACAATTTTGGACGCGCATTTGTACATTATGTAGTTTCTGATTCCTCTCGTAAAATTCTGTCAGAAAAGATGTTTTTTGATGTTTTCCCATCAAAAAGTATATAATATCAGTAGAAATATTAAAATAGGTGTTTATTCAAATCAGACTGTTTGCTCAATCTAGGTTCATTGACAAAAGTAAATTTCTATACTTGACCATAAGTGATAAAAATACATGAATATCTCAATATTTTATCCACAAATCTATGAAATTTGGAGAATTAATTTTTATTTTAGTTTCCATGAAGTATTCAAGGCTTAGAAGTGAAAATTATTCTACTATGGGAAAAAAATGTATCAAAATGAATTTCATCTCCTTCAATGTTTTGTGATTTAAAACAGTTAGAAAACTTTTAATTAGATCAATAATTACGGAAAATTAATTGTTGATTTTAGATATTCTATTAAATTAAAAGTCAGCTGATAGGTTCTTGAGTAAAAGGTTATGTATCTCACGAAATAAACCGCAGATTCTTAAATTTTCAAAAAATATTCATTTAAACTTTTTTTGTTGCCATTGTATTTATTTTAATCATTAACTTTCAGACGTTTTAAAAAACTACAAATTAGATTTTAGCAATTCGCAAAAGAACACATACCTCAAACACTAATGAATATTTGACATGTAATTTGCCACAAAAGTCAGTGACAGTTGTGCTAAATTAAAAACAAAACATATATACCTATCGGAATCCCCAAAAAATTAATTTCAAATTTCCTGGTATTTTTTTTGCTCAATGAAGAATAATATAATATACAATGCCCTTAAACAAGAAGAACGCGTTTTTAGACGATTTGAATGGTTTCATGTGGAATGCTTTAAGGTAAAAATACAACACTCCTGTCAATTATTACAAATAAGAAAAAAGGGTAAGTAAGAAATTTGTTTTTCAATATTTTAATACTTGACTGACAGGTTATATGCATGCACTGTCTATTCTTAAGGATTTTACTTCAAAGAAATACAAGCTGCTAGGCTAATAAAGTAAGTACTATGTTAACTAAAAAAGAGTTGAAGTCCAATTCCCCTTAATAACACAGGTCTACAAATTTGAACTTTCAAAAATCTTTTGGGGTATAAGTATAATAAAAGTTATTCAGTTTTGCTCACTGATTTCAAATCTGTAATTCTTTTTTTCGAAAGTCCGACGGTTTTCGAGAAATCGGTCCCTACTTTTTTAGCTTTTTTGGCCCATTTTCCAACTTCAAATTCAATTGAAGCCGCCTAGACGGATACTCATTTTGTACATTAAAAAATAATTATTGGTTTGTGTTTTTATGTAAATTTCATTTCCAGTATTGGTTTTGACCCAATAGGACTCATAGGGGTGGAGGGTGCCGGTGCAGGCCCAAAAGTCGGACAAATACTTTGTACTTAAATAATTCCTTAAATATTACATAAATTTGATTAATAAGGAATTCATTAAAGAGCTTAGACACGCAACTTTCAAACGAGATGTCAAGCGCCCGATAAGAGTCCTAAACTTTGAAGAAATTGTCCATTTAAGTGTGTAAATTTTAATCCAATTTCAAGTAAAAATTCGCTAGAAATCAAAGACTCACGGTATAGGTACTTAAGTAGTAGCACCCATAAGGATTAAGAAACTGGCTGAAATCCTTCTCCTCACTACTACTAATGTAACTCTACCGTGAGTCATTGGTTTCTAGGAAATTTTTGTTCGAAATTTGGTAAATATAATATTATAATTATATATATATATATATATATTTGTCTTTATTTGTAATTATAAATGAGAATAGCAGCTCGTAGATTAGTAAAACGTCATGACAGCTGAAAATGCTTCCCTCTCAAACATTCATCAAATTGTCAAGGTTACCAAGTAGATTTTCCCTTTCTTTTTTTTACATATCGAAAGTGCATATTATTTACAATCCTAAATATCACCCATGTCAAAGGAAAATGTACCTGACTTGCGAATATACTGGTTCATGACAGTACAGTGCAATATTATTAGAAAAAATTAGACTCTATACATTTTGATCCGAGGACACAAAATAAATTATATCCCTGGAACAGTTCATAGCTATTACAATTGTACAATAGGTTTAATAGGTGACAATAACCCTTGATATATTTTGACTCAAGAGGTCAAATATACGGAAGGGGAAGGTTCAACTCATATTAAGATCTTGAAATGGAAGTAAGTAATAAATTACAAAAAGTGTTTTAATTGTTAACAAAAATTCTTCTTTTTTTGTCAAGATACGACAAATGGATCTACAGATTTAACCATTTGAAATTGAGTGTTCTCGAGGTATTTAGCAGAATTTGTTTTGTTTTGTTTTCTATGTTAATGGAATACAAAACAAAAAAAAAACACAGCATATCTCAGAAATTTATTATAAGTGAGTGTAGGGATTTGATTGATTACGGTATTTACTTTTGACGTCCGGATGTCAAGTTATACATGTGTATCAAATAGTATAAAGATGAAGTCTGGAAATTCAAGTGATTTCTTAGGCTCAAATTATAAGTATATAAATACAGATTTTAGAGTCATGAAAGCACAGTCAAATACTTATCAATTTACACTCACAATATTCTTGCTGAAGACTTTGCCCCCAATTTTACAAAACTATTTTGTAAGTTTATTCGCACTTAATTATCTAAATATGTGATTTTTCTAAGTACATAAATAATTAAGTTGTATCAAATTGGGTTTTTCTATGGGGATTTTAGTCTGTAATTATTGTCATAATGTATAATAATGAGGGGAGGGAGAATACATATATTCATGCAATGAATTAGAAAACACATAAGTCATAGGTTTTAATTTGAAAAGTACCATTAGATATTATTGCAAGTAAATTAAGGATTCGTAAATATATTACATATATTTGACAAGAAATGATTAAATATTATTTCTTATTGTTAAAGCATAACTAATAATTATATGCATATATTAATGATATCCTTTGCTACTAAGTTAGTATTTTTCTTATTGCATTCAAATGTTTTTTTTTTATTTTTCTAAATAATATTTTCTTTAAAAAAGTAATTTATTATTTATATATGTACAATTTGAATATTTTGTCACATTTTATCAAGACTCCTTTAAAAACAAAACAAAAAATAAAATATGTACAGTCCCTATAGTAATTCAATAAAGTATATTCAATTTCTTATTGAACAAGTTTGAATCCTTTAGTAAGCTTTATATCTAAGAAATCAATTAGAAATACTATGGGTATGACCCAGACGGTATATGCCTAATACTAATTTAGTATAAATAAAGTTCCACTAAATGACTTTACTGATAAATAGTTTATCAGGGAAATGTTCAAAGGTGAATACTGATTGAGCCGAAATAACCGGACATGCTTCAGCCTTGTATCTCAGGCTCAATGCATATAAAGATTGCATGACATAGTAAGGATCAACACATGATCTTTGGATCATTTCTAGTAGAAGGGATGTGTCACATAATTTGTCACAAAATATGCATTTCTTCAAACTTTTCTTCCTATTGTAGAACTCCACAATTAATCGAAACATATAGTGAATTTACTTTGTCAACTATTGGAACTTCTGAAGCCTGAAATTGAGAATCTCTACCGTCATGAATCACAGTTTTGGAAAATATAAAAGTTTTGAATTATGTATCTAACATTAATTAAAGGGTTTTCGGATATCCAATGGAGTTTTATAAAATAAAGTAACGAAGTAAGTGACACATGAATGATAAAAATCATGTCTCACTTCTTGTCATCTTTATTGTAGGTTGCAATCATTCTTTCTAGAAGAAGGGGAGAAGGGGAAAAGACCCGAACTTAGCTCGTAGTTAATTAATTATTCACAACTGTGGAATCATTTTTCATGTAATGGTAGTGAATTGTTCAAAGCTGAACAAAGTCTAGTTTTTGTTAAATTAAATGTCGCTCATAACACAAAAAGGGGAATAAAAGTGGGAAAATCGATAGCTAAATTATAACATATTAACACCTCAATTACTAAAAATGAAAAAAAAAAAGTTAGGTAACTCCGTCCATGTTGACAAAAGTGGAAGAGCAACGTCGAGAAGAAAGACTAAATGAATGGATTTAGGAAAAAGGGATTGATAAAGAGGAGATGTCAAATTTGAGTGTGATGTATCAGAAAGTAAATAGAGTTGGGAAATGGGTCAAAGAGTATTTTCATGGAGGTGTAGTGTTTTATGTATTATCACGACGAGCTTTTTTTGGGATAAACAAAAACACACTGTATTCTCCCTTTAGCTGATGTTCATCAGTTGACTCTTTTGATTTAAAGTAGTTGACTCTACGTGTTATGAACTGAAAAAGGGTATTATTATTATTATTTATGATTTTGATACATAAAAATATATTAAATTGCGCGCCCTTTTTTTGAATTTTTGATATATATTTATTAACGATTGATTTGTATATTGATAGAATTTATCAATGTATAGTATATTTACATAATAACTGCCCAATATTAAAAAGTTGGCAACAAGGAAATACAGAAGGGTAGCTACCAGTTATTTAGCCAAATTTTTCCTTTCCCTTTTGTGAGTCAAAGTGGTGAGTGGACAAAAAAGCTCGCCGTGTATATTGTTTAATGTGTATATTAGCGGAATACTTATACAAACTAGGTGCGCAACCTCTCTCAAGTAATGACCTGTAAATAAAGAAAGGGTCTTGGATACAGGACAGAAGATAAGAAAAATATCCATTGGTAACCTGTATTGTCCCAGAACCTGTTTAATAGTTTAAAGTACTTTTTGCTCTTTTGCTTTCCCCTATGACCCTAAAAAAATTATTTAAAAGATTGGATTATACAGCAATGTAATCTCGTAAGACAAATTTTCACACTCAAATATAAAACACTTTTTTTCATACGAATAAGTATATATATTATTTGTATTAGTATGAAGTAGTTATATAAAAATATGGTACATATTACTTGATTGAGAATAATCCATGATATGAAAAATCCATAATCAAATAATCAGTTTAAAAAAATATTTCTTTGAATAAATTATAGAACAAATTTTATAAACCATTGCATAATAAATATTCATGTAGACTGTAGACTGGAAATGTACTTTTTTTAAATGTTTAACTTTTCATTTAATTAGATGTTGCTATTGGCATCTGCTCTAAAATTTTTTTACAAAAAAAAGTATTAAATTTTATGATATAATTTGATTTTAATTTAAGAAAAGCTAATTATCTTGAGGGTATTTTTTGATCCCACTAACCAATAAGAGGCTGCTCCTTCTTTTGAATAAACTTAGTACTCTCGATTTTTAAACAATATCTGCAAACGTATATAAATTCAATCTTTAATCACAATTAACTGACATAAATAATAAAATACATAATGGAATTTGATCTTAATATTTAATTTCTATCTGACACAAGAAAAATTCGCTTTAAAGGATCTCGTCCCCATAAGCTTTGATATATTATGGACTCCAGCAATTAAAAAAGTACCCAATCACTCTTCGAGGAGTATCTGGGCATAGAAAATCTGTAAAAATTTTATTGCTCTGTGGGATCAACAATGATGAACTCGCTTTTTATAGTTTTTCTTATGAAAAGTTGTTGTACTTTTTTAAAAAAAGAAGTCATAGTAATTGGAGGCTTCAATGTTGTTTTAAATCAGAGCTTTTTCAACAGAAATTATAAAAAACGAGAACACTAAGACCTCAACTATAGAAATAACCGATATTTTAACGAGAAGGAATTTTGTCGATGATGCTCAAAATTTGATAAAAAACCTGTGCGATTTGAACATTAAATTGGGCGGGGGGGGGGGAGTGATCAAAAGCTACTGCCTTGACTATGTCTTTGTGTTAGAGGAAGTAGCTCTAAGTATCAAAGAATACAAAATAATTTCAGCTATAATGTAAGATTATAATGAAGTTTCATTGTCTTTAAACAATATTAGAAAGCAATCTAAGGAACAATGGAATTTAAGCACTAGTCTATCGGATAACAATGACACGCAAGCAAAAATTGTAATGGCTATTGAATATATGTCTTTTATATTAAATATTAGTAAGTAAAAATTGGACATCACATTCACTGAAATTAATTCTTGATGGTTCTAACAGAGAATAACTGAGTACTAGGTTGAGTAAAGGAAAGAACTTAAAAAACTGAGAAGATTAAGGGCGTTTGGAGATAAAAGTACTAAAAAATAAAATGTGTCAATAATGCTGCAAATCATATTGGAAATGAGAAATATTTCTACTTCGATATTGGTTACTAAAAATAACGACAAAGTAGAAGTGAGATTCTAAAAATAAATTTGGGCTTGAAAGTATAAAACAAGTTTCAAAAATAAAATTGTTTGGAATGTTCATAGTTCTATATGAGGGAGAATTGCAGCAAAATGATAATAAATAATATAACTAGAACTTTCAAAAGGCTATGATAAAAAATATGGCACCTTTGTGGGAAAAAATATTGCATCAGGGATTCAACTATGGAATACCCTAGTTTGGCCAACAAAGATGCATATTTTGTAACTGACACCATATTCGATTAGATTTTTTTTTCGTCCAAGATTGAAGTATAGGAAGTATCAGTTGGAAATATTTTATGTGCTCTAAAAAATTAGGTAGACTCTGCTTAACAATGTTCTTTAGGAAGCTTTTTGTATGGTTCAATAGAGTATTTTTGGAAAGTTTCGTCAGGTCAGTTATATTGGAGAAAAAAGTTGGAAAAAAAATAAAATAATCATAGAAGAAAAGACTCAAAGGATGTGTTTAAATTATCTCAAGAATTATGTGATTAATGAAAAGGAAATAAAAAAATAAAAAATCTGGAAAAGTTTTAGAATAAATAAAAGGAAAGGAATTTATTTCTCAAAACAGTAGATTAACTTATATTTTTGATACTTGAATCAAAAGAAAGATCGACTTTCTAGTCGAAATTTTTAAAAAGAGATAAATTTTATTCAAAAATTGTTTATAGAAAGGGAGAAATATGGAGAAATAAAATTATGTTTTTAAATGGAGAGAAATAGGTCCAAGGAATAACTAACTAACTGACTCATCCATTCATTCCTTAAGACTTGACCCATTTAATCAAGGTTTTTTGTGTTTTTTTTTTTAAATGTGGCAGACAGCCAAAGTCTACATTTACAAAATATAAAAAGAAAAAAAAATCTTTTTTATCATCCAAGTATGCCCTTTAGTAAATGATTTACATTTAATCCGTGTTTACCTATAATTCCATGCACCCTACTTGAGATTGCTTTCTCTTGATCATTATTTTTTGCGTATATAGGAAGTGTATGTTCATATATTAAAAAAAAAAATATGGTGTGGGTGAGTCATTTATAATTTTCGTTTTTTGTTGTTGTTGTTGTTGTTGTGTATTTGATTTATTGGTTCTTTGCCAGGGAAATAGATAATAGTACCCAAACAATCAACTACATAGAGAAAGGGTTTGAATTTTCTTTTTTTTTTTTTTTTTTTTTTTTAAATCATGAATAAGCCTTTGATCATAAATCATGGATTTATACGGTACTTCATCCTTCTATGCATAAGATTTCATTATGTTCCTTTCCCTTCCCCCTCTATTTTATGACTTTTTACCAAGAAGAGAGATGAAAATAAGAGTGTTACTTTTATCAGTAAGAGAGTAACTTATTTGATTACATCTCTTTCCGTTATAACGCCGATGAGCAAATTAGTTTGTATAATTCCATGAGTAGGAATGTAAATAATATGCAAAATGCCGAGTGCGAGACTTTGTGGAGTTGGCTCTTCGATCAGTACTTTTTGTTTCCCAAAGCTGTTATCATTTTCCCTTTGTTACTGAGCGGAGAACATCTACCTGATAGTAAAGATCTCGCATGAAGGAATACATGATGCATTAAGGTTAATAAAGCAAATAAAATGTAAACAAAAAGAGCTCAAGTCCTCGTATAAATATTATTAGTTAAAAATATATAATGTTCTGACATTAATTTCAGTTAATTTTCTGCCTCTCATCTATGGTTTACATACATAATGTTATTATTTATTATTGATGTCTTCATTTGTATACATATATAATGGAGAATAGTAGCTCAGTACAACGTCATGACAGCTCAAGCTGTTTCCCTCTCAACATTCATCAAATTGTCAGAGTTACCAGGTTGATGATTTTCTCTTTCTTTGATTCTTACAAGCCCGATTTGCATATTATTTACATTCCTAACAATGAGTCTATTCTCATACTCACATAAAGTCATTATCATGCTTAGGCTCTGTGAATACTAACCTTTTAAAATGAAGAATATCTTAAGTTAGAAAGTTTCAGAATCAAATTCATTTTTCTGCTCTACTTTGCTTTTTATTGAGTCAAGGATAAAGTGTTTACGTACGTCATAGATGATTAAATCAGAAATTGTAGTAACACCATGTTGGGGCCATGTCTGTAGTTGATATATTTATTAAATAGAATTGATAAGCCTCTGAGTAAAAAAAAAGTCTGAAGAAAACATTGGTTTAAAAAAGCAACTAAATAACTGTAAAGAATAGAATTTGAGAGCAAAGAGTCAAATCAAATTAATAGTTACCCCTATGAAATGAATGAATTCTTACAATTAATTTTGCCTTTGATTGATTAGGAACCAACATAGTTGAATAAATAGAGAAAAACATATTATCTTTGCAAAAGTACAAGTTAATTTATTGGTTATATGTGAGTAAATAATGATGTGATAACATATTTTTGAGTACATGTTATTAGGGTTTGAGATATAATGAAGAAAAATAGACTTTTGATAAACGCTTGAGATTTGTTGATACCAACTGCCTCGACAATGACTCACTTTTTTTTTACTTTTTTTTAATTTTAAATTTTGTTTTTTTGATAAAGTTAGTTGTTTATCCTCCCAAGAATGCTGAAATCCACGTAGAGAACATCACATGAAAACACTCTAAAATATAATATGTATTAAAGTAACGTTACTTTCATGAGTAACTATTTCTTTTGCCTTTAGTGGTACGCGTTACACTTTTAGCTAAATAACTAGTAGTGAGTAATTGATTACTTCTTTTTTTTTCAAGTATGGTATCTATCACTACAAATAAAGTATTTTCTGACAAGGACATGCCAAAAAATAAACAAGACATACATACATATGTCTCTTATTTGTTAAATATGTTTAAAGATTACATCTATAAGCAGTTTTTACACAAATTAGATTTGTATACACTTTATAAAATTCTACAAATATTATCAAATACAGAAATAATCAGAGCAGGCATTGAGGATAGTTGCATCAGTCTATCTATAAATGAAATCAAGGAAATTGAGACTTAAAAAAATATTTTCTTAGAAAATATTCTACCAATTTTTTCTATCAGCTGTTGTCTAATTGTAACTTTAAATATAGGTATTCTAGCAACTTAAGATACATATAATAAAGTTATTTAGATAACTTTCTAGGTAGTGAAGCCTTTGGGACGAATTCACTTCACAACAGCGTGCGTGCATGTGGATTCACAGACACGGTGTGAAACTATAAAATATATGTTTGCTAAACGTGAACAAATGAACCGGGAACTATTCCAATACCTTTGAAACTGAGCTCTTTGAGTGAGTTTCCAATTTTAATAAAATATATTAACTGAAAGGAAAAAAAATCAATGAGTCAAAAGACAATAGTTAAGTTAAAAACCATGAAAAACTGACTTCATTATCACAAACAAATAATATCAATTCCCAAAAATTAAGTTTATTTTCGATCTTCAGTTAAGTTTTTATTTCCTTTCAAATTTATTCATAACTAAACATGGTTTGAAGTAGCACATACAATTTAGGAAATTTGCTTTCTTTTAAAGACATAAATAAACATTTTAATTAAACAAAAATTTCTTTTTTTAAGACCTTCACTATGTGTGTATATCAAAAAACACATATATATATATAAAAGCTCATAAATATTCTTGCATAAAAATAAAATGTAGATATACCATGGTGGAAGTCAAATTTTAGATCATTTGTGTTAAAACCATTTTAACCCCAAGTTACCAAAGATTAAAAAAGGGAGTTTTAAAACTCAAATTTAGAACCAATGATTATTATAAATTTTGTAGTGATTGCTATTTGCCTTTAAGAGTCTTTGCAAGTCAGAGAGAAGTATTTGTGTAATATTGACCAAGTCCGACTGCAATAGTAGTTTCCAACTCTTTGCTGTCTAATAACTTTTTAAAAAAGCCTTCTTGAAATTGGCGGATAATGTCTTTAACGATAATCCAATCAAATATTGATGTTATATTCCAAATAATTATTTTGCTCCTCTGCTCCTCATTCTATTTGGTATTTCATAACTGCGTCATTGCTAGGATCAATACCTTATGATCTGATGACTCCAAAATTGAATTTTATCCATTTCAATTGAAACCTATTCATGATATCAGAAAAATCTATAAATACATTTTTTACTTCAGGCCTCTTTCTAACTGAGTCTTTTGAGTAAGGAATGTTCATATCTTTAATCAAATAGACTAAGCCATATTTCTTATTCTTTCCAGGTCTTCTCTTTTACAAAAGGGGAGAGCGTTAGGCACATAAATCATTTGAGCAATCAATTTCGGGTTATATAAATATTTTGTAGATGAAGCATTTTCCAGACATGACGCCACTTGAGGCCTTGAGAACTTCATTTACAATTATGTGAAGATCCTTTACTCTCTCATTCTATGATAAAGTCTTACCATTATTTACTGTTCAACATTATAGGATCCCAAAATCTTGCTGTAAACAAAAGGTACAATTGGTCTATTGGGAGTTGAGAATGAATGAAGTTCATTTCCAAATTGATTTTAATCACTGAAATTCAAGAATTTCCAATCTTTTCGCCATTTGTTTGTTTGAATTCCCTTCCGGCCTCATAGTGATCTATGCCTTTTCAAGTTCCATATGGGAGTAAGCAAGTTCACTATAGAAATAAGCAAGTTCAATATGGGAATGAGCAAGTTCAATATAAAATAAATAATAGAATATTATTTTTTACCTTAATGACCAGTATGAAGAAAAAAGATCAAGCGGAGAAGAAAAGGCAGCTTTTAGCTGCAAAGGAAGCAAATGGTGGTTAGAGAATCCTTGATCAGACTCTTGGTATCCCTAAAACGACTGCCTAACCACATTGATTCGATGATTTATTCTTTAAAAAGGTTTAGACATGCACCCGAAAGATATAATTCAGAAGTTAATAAACAAAAATGTAAAGATTTATTATTTATTCCCATATTGAACTTGAAAAGGTATATCAAGTAACTCTGAGTCCTGTATAATTTTGCATTAAAGTAAGATTCAATTGTTTCATCAAACAGCAATAAAGAGTAAAAAAGATACAGAACATCTTTGTCTACAGCTGTGTACTAAAATTTCAGGGTCACTTTGAGCTCCATCGATCACAACGGTTCATTAAATTCCAGCTTAGAATACAATTTGTATTGTTTTTTTTTTTTATTTGTTTTTTGTGATAAATAAGTTCATAACAACATTTTAAATCATTGAAGAAGAAGAATGGAAAAATCAGACATTACATGGTAGTCAATATTTGTTTTGAGGTTCTGCTCTTTTTCTTGCTTTGAAAAATATCCTCTTCCTCATTTGTTGAAAAAAAAATTAATAGAGAGTTTTATTAGTATTTAAAACTTTTTTTTCTTTTTTTTAAATCTTCAAAGAATTTTTTTTTCCTCAAACATGAGGGCAAAACTTGTAAGAAAAAAAATTTTTTTTTAATGATCAATACTTTTGCTCTGATGTAAAACAAAAAAAAATATAAAGTTTTCATTTATTATGTAATTGTCTTTCTTCTTAATTATACAAAGAAATAATTATAGTAAAGAGAGGGAAAGGGTTAGATAATTATAGACGCAAAAAAAAAGCAAATAGATTTTGTTATGGGTTTGAGAAATATAGAGTATACAGGACTTTTAACTCAGCACTCAGGGTCAAAAATAAATGAGCCCCTCATTAAAATATAATGGTTTATGTTAGCTCATAGCCAAGGTGACTATATTAAAAATGCAAATGACAGAAGAATGTCAAAAACATTAAAAATAATTTTTTCCAATTTTTGGGAATATCTTTCAACATGATATTTTATAATTATCCCTTTCCAACTCAAAGGACACCGGTGTCCCATAAATTCAAAATGCGCTCTGATGTGCTCTATTGTCCACCGATTTTTGTTTTTTTTTTCCTTTTTTTATAGCCAAGATTTCAAACCATTACTATTCATATTGATAGTTAGTCATAAAAAATTTGATTTGAATATTTTTGAAGGTACTAAACGTCGAGTTGAGATACACTATTTGTATTAATCAAATTAGGTTAGTATGGTCACTTTGACCTCAAAAAACATAACTTCCAGTTAAGAATACTTTCTGAGACCTAACGGATTTGATAGAGTTAAATAAATCTTATGATCTATCTCATAAATTTGTTATTTTTCAACTCTACAATACTCAGACCATTTGATGAGAGCAATAAGTTATTCCTTATTTCAACTGTCTGGGGAAAAATAAATTCTCTTTTTTAAATACTTTTATGACTTAAATACTTAAAACAGCTGAAAGTAGATTTCTTATCCCTTATATTGACGATTTAGGCAGGGCCAGATTAAGTGGAACTCTGATCTTTATATCTGTATTTGGAACCATTGCACAATAACCATTGTCATTATTGTATCTTTTGTGTATACATAAATTATGAATCAATGGAATCGTAAACATTATGATAAAGTCGTCTATTTACTATTTACAATAGTAAATTTAAGATAAATTTACAACCATAATGGTGGATGAAAGGATGATTTTGAAGTATTGATAACTCGTTCACTTTCCATGAAAAGCTCAAAAGTCTTTAGACTAAAAAAGAAAAAAAATGCTCAAAGGAAGATGTGACATTGAACAGTTTATAAAAATACTCAAATTTTTAGTTAGATTATTTAGCGCCTATTGATAAAATCAATTAATAATGAGAAAAATTAAAGAAAAATGCAAAAATCAAATATTAATTTGATTTTTTTTCTTCCCTATTTTTATTGTAATATTTAATTTCGAAAAAAACGAAAACTAAATCGAATAAAAAAAATATGCATATTAGAACACTATATTTGTGATGAATGATGACTAAGTTATAAGGCCTAAAAAGGACATTATGGATATTAAGTTTATGTTGAACAAGAAACAGAAAAAGTCAAAACATTTTTTTAAATCATTAAACTATTTTATAATAGTTATATTGTTTGTATGCTTGATTTTCAAATGGTTTTTGAGCTAAATAATGTCCTTGAACGATATTCGGCAAAAAAGACAGATATCTCAGTAATCTGATGTAAAAAAGAAAATTTGCTATTAATGTGTTGTTTAAAGATAAATTTATTACAGCTCTTAGAGTTAATGTCAAAATCCTGATCTTATAATTGTTCCCATGTGTTATTTACCTTTTCATGGTAAAATTTATCCTACTACGATAAGTTAAATTTACTATCACTTGTTGATTTTTACAAATATATTTACTTCTAAAAGTAGTTTTATCATGCAAATGTGATTAGGTAATATCAGATGACTATGATCAGTTTACAAACACAAGAAATGTGATTATAATTTAAGCCATTATTGAACCATATGTTATAGGTGAACCATCCCTGATCTAGTTCATTCATTAATTTTAGAAATTGGTGTTAAAATATCAAACTATGTAAATATTCTGATCTTTTTATGAGCTATTAAGTATTCAAAGTGTTCACACCTTCCTTTAAATGATTTTCCTTCTTTTAAAGCCTTTTTGAATTTTTTATGAGGAAAAAACGAGTCAATATGTACTTTTTTTTACTCAAAAATGAGAGGAGGGGAGGAATATTATGAATTTCATTGTCTTGTAATTATTATTCAAAAAACATACGTTGAGGGTGAAGGGACGAAATGGAAAAAAAAAAGTTATGAAGTTTTATATTTATTTCAAAAATGGAACATAAAAGAATGAATTAAAAAGTGTACATATATGTAATAATAAATAACCTTGGCATTATTTATGGAACAAAAGCCTGAAGTTTAATGTTTACGAGTACATTAGTTATGTCGAAAAAAAAAAAACAGGTTATTTTATTTTGTTTTGTTTTCCCACTTTTTCCTATGTTTTATATCATGCAAATTAAGATATTGAAAAAATTTGGTTTTAAATTTTTGAAAATTTTATCTCATGGTTCTTAAAGATTTTAAAAAAGTGACTATTTTGAGATTTTGTCATCGTTTTTATATAATCATAATTTTTAATAACGTGGTATGATTACAAACAAGATAGATAAGATTAAAATATAATGTCCTTTGAATATTATCTTATAACTATTTATGATAAAGATCTTTTCCAAAAACCTTGTGATATTCTACCTCTGCATATTCAAATAGAAAAAAGTGTAAAAACAATGCAAAGAATTAATTTTTTTGGACAGGTCTAAAATATATATATTTTATAATATATATGTAGGGCAAACCCAACAACTAAAACATCATTTTTGATCATAAAAGCTCTCTCGAAGGGGTTGTTCATGCATATTATCTCAAACAAAAATTTTATTATAAATGCGTTACATACATAAAAATGAAGGTATCAAATTAATTATGTTTTTTTTCAATGATTTTTTGAACTATCCCCTTAGATAGAGCTTCAAACTGTCTCGGATACAAAGTTATTTAGAAATGAGTACTTTTATTTTTTTTTTAAATACAAAGTATCTTTGTTTAAATAAAAAAACGTTCACCTTTACAGGTCTAAAAGTTTGAAAAGTCAACATATTTGTAATTTTGTTGAAACTTTTATTATTATGCCCTTGTGAGCAATACATTATTTTATGGAGACACGAGATCATTAAGTCTAAAGTAGCGAATTCTCATCACCTTTTTATTATCAATTATTATTTAATACCTATCAACAAAAAAACCTTGTCCGTTTATTCCGGTGTTTCACTACCAAATTCAATTATGTATTTCTTTTATTTAACATTTTTCTTTTATTAAATCTTTGAAATTCTTCATAGAAATATACTTAAATCATTTGATACGAGTCCTCATTTTATGTTTCCATATGATTTGGATGTTGATTGTGGTTTGTAATTTTTGTAAAATACAAAAAAGAAAAAGTGTTATTTGTAACTAAATCCATTTCTAGTTTTGAAAACTTCTCTATTTTTGTTACTCTTGTTCTTTGTTACGAGCCTTTGAATAAGGGGGGGGGGGTTAGATATTTATTATATGTTAATATTAAATATCAATGTTGAATTAATTGTCCAAAATTAGATTTTACATTTTTATTACACCAATTATTAAAAGGGATTTTAAAATCTAAAGGGTCAACCATTGCACTTATAGATCCCTCGATACATCAAAAACAATTTTAACTACATTTAGAAGGAAAAAAATGCTTCGTTTTCATTAGCATGATGACAGTTTTACACTTGAAGGTAATGAAAAAATATTAAAAGAAAAAAGATTCCATCCTTACTCTTTGTTTCATATAAATGGTGTAGGGAAATGTATCAGGTATGGTCTAGTGGATAAATAAATTACATAGGGGTCTTACAATATAAAATGTATGTATTTATACTATAAATAGTGAACAATTTGGGTGGAGTTTACGTTCAAACTCATGCAGTCTTTCATTTTCGAGGACTTCTTTCATAATATAAAATTATAATTGTTATTCAATTACTGCAAACCTCTTGAATAATAAATAAATAAAGAATATAAAGCAAGCAGTTTGTGATTGAAAAAAAAAATAATGTTCAGTCTCTGAGTAAGAATTTCAACTCTTTAGGCTTTTTCAAAAAATTAGCCCATGGAAGGAAATTGTGCTCAGTGGTTCTTGATCTTGAAGAAGTACTAATATATAATTTTATGAAGCATTTGGAGAACTCGATGTCGATCTGTGGATTGGTGGTGAGGAAAGTCTCATTGACTTTATTAAGTAGTTTATGGTGAATTATGACAACATAGTTATTATAGGGAATACCTTCGAGGATCCTGCATTGGAAATCTAACATCAAGATTCCCTTTCTAAACTAAAACATAGTATTGGTTTTTAATGGCAATTTCTTGGCTTTATCCTTTTTATTTCTTTACTATTCAGGAGATTGTAATAGTTAAATTTCTATGTTACATATATATTTTGTAGGTATCCTCAAAAATCACAAAAATCATTTTTCCCTTATTCAGTCATAATTCATACTTAGTATTTATGTTATCAATGGATTTTAATTTAAAACTGAAAGTTAAAGAGCCCATTATATTGTTTAAAGCAAATGACATAAAATGAAGAAAAAAAGTTTATGCAGATAAAAATTTTGTCTTATGAAAAGTTTGAGTAAATTGTTCATTGATTTTATTTTCATAACTATACTCATTAGCAAATAAATATTTTGATTAAATCCTTATAATTCCAAACAAAATTTCATACATATTTGATCTGTGGATCAATTAACACTCTAATGAAAACCATATACATACAAGGAGTGTCACCTAGAAATACACGTGGGCTTACATTTCCGTTCTAACATGTTAAGTGATTTAAATCAAAATATTAAGATTATCAGTTTCTTTGTGAATGAATCCTATAGCATGTGCTTGAATATCCAAGTGTCACGAAAAATGCAGAAGAGGATATACGAAAAAATACATTTAGAAATTTTTTAGACTATATTAAATTACAGAAAATGAGTCAATAATACCAAACCCGCCTAAATTATTGGAGACATGATCGGCATTCTTGAAATATCTCACAAGTAGAAAATGTCTGATTTACTGAAAAGATATTCAATTACTTTGATGATTAGTGCAAGATCGTAGAATGTTTGGTCACCCAAAAAATGTTATGAAAAAAGAGATTGAAACAATTTATCATGAAGTCCAAATCTTTTTTCAGAAGGCAAAAAAAGATTTGTTGAGAAAGTATTTTAAGTATATACTTAGCAATGGTCAAGACAACACGGAAAAGGGTCACTATAACCATGGCTCCATTGGACTATGATGAAGACTGTATCGATGATATACATTTTTTGAGAGGGATAGAGATTATAAATATGCACTTTGAGAAATAAAATGAATAATTGTAATGTATGTATATCGACATTAATACATTCAGTATAGCTATGTGTGTATTTTTAAGTAACTACACCCTGTACGCATTATGTAACTTTAACTGCCATGAAAAGATATGAATCTATGTTCCTATATTGACTCTTCAATTTTAAGTGGGAACTTCTTCAAAATTATATACATTCATTAATGGATTCGTTTGAAGCATGATTTAATGGTACAATTCAACTAAATTCTCATTCTATGAAAATAAAAAAGATGTGTAGAATAAAGGCTATTTATGGTATTATTAAGAGATAGTCATAAATTACGGATGATATTCTCGTTAAAATAATAGAGGTACCCATATATTTTAGATCACCGTTATATGAACATGAAAATTATAATAATAATTATTATTAACTAAATGAGATGGCCCATAAGGAGGATTTTTTAGCCGATAAGTGATGAGTGTTTATTGAAATAAATTTGTTAGCAATAAAATGACATTACAATCTTTAATAATCAATAAATGTACATATTAACAAATAAAGGTGAGAAAATTTAATTTGTATGAAACAAATTACTCAGGGTTGATAAATTAATATAACGTACAGTCAAATCTGTATAAAGTGGCCAGGCAAGGGAAACTGAAACATGGATCGCTTAGTGCAAGTAACCGCATAAACTAGGGTTGCTTTTTAAACTATGATGTGAAAAATGGGGCATAAAGAATGCATGAACTGCAAAATAAGCTGCATTAAATAATATACATCTAGGTAACTTTTGTAATAGAATATCACCAAAATGAAAAATAAAATTAACGTCAATTATAATATGTAAAATACATTTATATAACAAAATGAAATATATTTTTTTTCAATGACATTATATTAAAAAGTCTGAAACATTCGTTTGTTCTAACTGATTAGCCAAGTCAACCTGGATCCTTTGTTTTTCTAATTTCGCATACTAATATTTCTTTCATCGATACAAAAATTTTTTAAATTTTGATTATGCATCAGTTGCTTTTTCAAAATTGAATTATTCTTTTATCTCAAATGCACAGCTTTTGAAGTTTTGTATTGAACAATCAGTAAACGTTAAAAAAAAAGTGACAATTGAAACAGGTTCATCTGTATGGGTATGTATTACTCTGGGTGACCGCTGGACAGAGACTGCAGGAGCACACTTAACATAGTGCATTTATGTTATAAATTTCCAGCGTGAGAACTATATATGACCGCTCAGTGTAGTTAGACGCTTAAAGTAGATGACCGTTAGACCAGGTATGACTGTATATCTATTAAATATTTCATTGCTTACACATTTTTATTTAATTACTTCCCTTTTTATTAAAATATCATTCATCATTACGATTTTGAAAATTTAAGTATTTAGTAGTCTCGTGTGATTCTTGCATCAAACAAAATGAAATCAAGTTGATATTGCCGATGAACTAAACCCTTTAGAAGAAAATATTCCTTCAATAGTATACAAAAAGTTTTATGCAGGCTTAAATGATTTGATTTTCTGTTTAAAAACAACAACAATAAACTTAAGCATAGTTTTTCTTCCAAAAAACCCCATAAAAAGATGGATTTCCTTTTATTTGGATTGGAACGTCCCTCATATAAAATTTTAATGTTTACCATCGATTTTGGTAGGAAATTATTATTTTTCTTACTCAAAAACTGTATCTTAAAAGCCTTAAAAAAAGTGTATAAGTATTCAAAAAGTTAAGCTTTTAGAGTTGGATACTAAAAATAATCTAATTTATTCATTAAAAAGATGATGACCTTTTTATTATAGTTCCATTGGAAATAAATATTTGAAAAATCTTCCAAAAATTATTTTCATCGAAATTTTATCTTTTTCCAAAAAATAAAAAAGATGGGAACGTGGGATGTACATTAGAGAGTAGCAAAAAAGCATTCCATTTATAAAAATAATATAACTTCAATGAAGTAGGCATATTCATGAACGATTGATTTTTGAACGTACAAAAAATTGCCACAAATTTTATATATATATATATATTAGAGTTTCTACACCAAAACCATCAAATTCTGCGTCATTCAAGTTTTTTTTTTACTACTTTGTTAAATTATAAAACAGTAGACCCATATATTATACATATCTTTTAATCAAATAAGTTTGTTCTCCTTGATTCATTTTCACTAAGAAATTCAGGAAAAACTCGAAATTTTTGACATAGTTTTTTTATGATTTTGATCAGAGATTGTTTACTTTTAAATAATTTAAAAGATGATAAGTTTTAGTTATCAACCATATTCAAAAAATTCTTTGTAGCATTGAATCCGTCTCTACTCATTCTATAATAAATTTTTGACTGCTAGAGAATATTTTGATTTAAATGAATCTTTATTATCAAATATTTAGGTTACATGAGACTCAGTGCCTGAAATGCACAATTTTCCAACTTAGAGAAATAATGTTCAAACAATTTTTTAAACAAGTTCCAGTCGTATAATTTGGGCTATAAAAGTCTTGAAACTTATTCAATAGATAACATTGTTATGTAAAATAAATGTTTCCATTATAGCATATATTATATGATCAAAAAGCAAAAATCCTTAACATTCTATGAAAATTTATATTAAAGAGTGTTGGCTAGACATTCTACTTACCAATTTCCCCTTCTAAAGATCCACACATATTTAAGATCCCCACAATGTGACATTGACAAATGATTACTGATATTCTGACAAACGACTATATTCAAGGACACGCTCAAGTTCACATACTTGTAACCATTTGTAACCATGTATTCCTTAGATATTGTAACTATATAAAGTCCAAGAGGGATAATAATAAAGTCAGATGTAAGCCAACCCTACTCTCATTTACTGTCGTATCCATATCCAACAGAAAGTATCTTCAGAAAAGCACAAAAGTCTTCGAATGAACATTTTATTAATAAATCTTGATGACAATATATTTTTAAATCATGATGCAACTATTTAACGAAAGAAATAATCATTTTAATTTAATGAACAAAAAACTTTATCTTTAGACTATGTGTTCCCAAAATAGGAATAAAAAATGTTGAAAATCAAATTTAACACAAATACCTAAACCAACTGTGGATTTGTAATTAATGCATCAAGCACTAAAGTACTAAAAGTACAATGGTTTGTTGCTTAATTTTTTTTCCCTTAATCAAGTCAAAAAATATGAATTGTGTCACTAATTAATTTACTTTGTATACATTGTGTTTATATGTCAATATCAGTTTTCAAACGCTATTTGCTACGCCTCTTTATCAAAATAATTTCCCTGAATGAAAGCAATTACATAGAAACCTTCCATTCCCACGAACCACACACCAATTGTGTATGTGTTTACATACCTGTACATACATACATGTATATGTTGGTTTTGAGTATCAAAAAATCCTTTCTACACAAGAGTACATAGATATTTCAATTTTGTTAAAACCTTGTTATTATGTTACATACCTATGGATATAGTTGCATGTTTAGTTATTCATACTTAGCAAATATGATTATACCTAGCTAGAAAAAAAAACATATTTCAATTATTAATATATCATTTTTATATTTTTACACTATAGGCTATTCGTTTCAACATATTTGTAGATTTATAGTACATAATTTGATCAGGGTAATTAATTTTGTTTGATTTAGGTAATCAAAAGTATTTGTACATAGTACAATATAAATACACGGTCCTTATCCGTGAAAAAAAAAGTAACTTACAAGAACTACAACATGGAATATTATTAGATTTAGTAAAAAAAAATCCATTATTTTTGCATGAAATTGAAGGCTTTATTTTGTATAGTTAGAATAATACAATTTAGATTAATTTTGCACTGTTTTGTTCCATAACTTGTTGCCATTTTGAAGGTACTCTTTCATAGAAACTCTCGTCCCTATTGGCAAAAAACTGGGACAGTCGATTTTCACAAGCTTCTCTCGAGGCGACGTTTCTACCATCCAAATCATTTTCCATAGACAGGAACAGGTGGTAATCACTTGGTGTGAGGTCCGGACTATAAGGTGGATACATAAGAACCTCCCAACCAAGCTCTCGTAGCTTCTGGCGACTCACCATCGATGTGGTGACCTGGCGTTGTCCTGATGACACACAATTCCTCTCCTGTTGGCTAAAGCTGAGTGCTTCTAGATGATTGCTTCCTTCAGACGGTCCAATTGTTGAGAGTAGTGGTTCGAATTAAGAGTTTGGCCGTAGTTTATCGATATTTTCGACAATTGGCCTTCCACAGCTTGGTGCATCTCTGACATAAAAATTACTGGAACGAAATCGACAAAACCAAAACTGTGCATGATTGACTCTTACAGTATGAAGACCATAAACACTATTCACATTTTCAGCTGCCTGACTTGCGTTTTCGCCCTTACCGAAGAAAAAAGATAGAATATAGGGTATTTTCTCCTTGCTGGCGTCCGTCTTTGACGCGCACTCAAACACTACTGAGTCAAGCAATCACATACTTGCTCTAAAAGTATCTTTAGTAAAAAATCTCATCTTTTTAATGCCATCTAGTGTAATATAATTGTACTTATACAACGCGAGATACAGATCACTAAAGCCATCTATTGCAAAAATAATGGATTTCTTTTTAGTAGACCTAATATATTGAAATTTTATATTTATATTCCAATGGAATATATGAGTAATGAACAAAAAGTTATTTCATAGCCTTTTTAAATACCTGTCTAGTTTATTAACTAAAATTTGCAAGATTTACAGATTCAATTTTCTGAAAGTGCTTCCCATCCTCGGAGAATTATTTTTTAGATCAGTTCGCATTCGATCCTTTTTTTTTCTCCAGTGCCTCACAATTTGTCCATAACTGAATTAAAGTATCATTTTTATCAACACAGAATGGATTTTCAACAATCCAAATCTTTTTTATAAATACTTTCATAGAGCTCTGTAACAATGCAGCCAACTAACTCTTTCATTGATTACCTCCTGCTTTTGTACGTTATGGCTCCAATTTGAACGAATTTCTTATATAGAGGTTTATGTACTATTTGTCTCTCATTCAAAGTGTCATTGAGTGTCCCTTTTATTATCCTTTGACAAAAAGAAGGTGAATTTATTATTTAAAATGATGTTCAATGCATCATATCAAATAATTAAAGGTATTATGCATGAAATATACATAATTGAATAGTTAAATAAGTATTAGGATATCATCAAGGAAATTCAAGTCGAATCAGAGCTATATATATATATGTATTGATAAATAGTGCTTCATGAGAAAAATGAGGGATAAGTTTTACAAATCAAACGTTACCTGTATTTTATGACAGAAACCAATTCAACAATTTAACACATGCATTTGCTTCTAATAGTTTTATTTTTGAATGTGAATATTTACTTAAAAAGATTATTTTTATCATCAATCTTGTATAAAAAAGAGTACTTATAAAAGGACCAAGCCCTGAAAAGTAATGCATTTAAAAAAATTGTCAGTCTGAACTAAATCTAAAGTACATATTATGTAAAAATATTGAAGAGTCTGGGTTTTGTGAAAGTTTTTCCTTTATCTTATATGTTCTTATGCCTTAATTTCCATTGGTAATGAGTAACATTAGTATATTTAATCTCTTAGATTTCTTCATACTCTTTGAATGGTCACATTCAATCTTATATGTTATATATCTAGACACTCTAAAAAATCCTTCAAATGTCTTTGATTCAAAACTCTCATTGAAATCCCTTAATGCAACTCCTGTTATTAATTAACTTCTTCAAACATTTTTTTTTTTTTACGTATATAAACTTGGATTCAAATCTATTGACTCAATATGAAATAATTATTCATGACCTCCTAAAGGCCTAATAGACATAAGGAATTAAATAGAAATTCGCAATTCTCTTTCTCTCTATCTCTCTTCCCCCACTTCCTCAAGCAAGAGTATAAATATTTAATTTGAAAGAATTTATCAGTTTATGATTATTTAATGGGAGTTCCTATTTCTTCATTCCTTTCTCAGATATCATTAATGGATTTAGCTACATTCTTGCATATATATATATATATATATATATATATTTATACTACTGTTATCGTTTCTATATCCTATATATATATATATATATATATATACTACGTAAAAAATCACAATGTAATTGCTCTTTTGAAAGAGCCTCTAAAAATAACCTTTGCAGCCTTTTTAGAGAACTATATAAAGGTATACCTACATATATATATATATAGGAATATTTACATAGAATGTAACATAAATAGAAGGAATACGTTGGGATAGAGTTTTGGAATATACATTAATATATATTAGTGAAAGGCTCACAAGACCATGGAAGAATGGGATTTTTTTTTTCCCTTTTTTTTCTTAGAAATTGAAAAATGAAATATATTTATGTAAATTGGTCATGTCTATTTGAATAAAAAAACTACTCATAGTATACATATCTTAAACATACACACATAAAAAGAGAAAGAAAAAAAAAAAAACATCTTTCAAGAGTTGAAAGCTAACTCGTCCTCATTGAATGAAATATTCATGGAGTGATATACATATAAAATATATATATATATATATATGTATATTTCTATACATTTGAGGAAATGAGACTCTAATTTTTTTTTTTTCATCAGAGTATGATTGTTCAGAATGAATTATTTTAAATGTAAAATATATATCCACTATATGTATAAAAGATCTAAATAATCTGATAAAGAAGTTGTGTTCTAATTACATATGTATTACTGTCAGACGTCAATGACGGTAGGGAGAGGAAGATCATTTTAAAATACTAACATACTAAGTGTACTAGTCTAGTCTTTTACAAAAAAAACCGGCATTTTTCCATGTTCATTTTGATGAAAAATAATTTTTTTATTGCTTTTCAAAGCAAGTAAAATACTTCATTTAGAACTTTGAGTCGGTCCAGACATTTTGAAATTTTACGTCTATTCGAATCAACCGATAACTCTAAATATAATTGGTGTGAGTTATAAATTGTTAATGCCTTTAAAAAAATTATTCTTTTTTGTTTAAAGGAGGATGAAAAAAGAGCTTGACAGATACGTTTTTTTTTGTAAACCGTTGTACAATAATAAATAATTAGTGAGCTCAATACCTTTTCAAGTTCAATATGAGATTAAGCAAGTTCAATATGGGAATTAGGAAAATCAATATGTGAATAAATATACAGAGCTTGAACATGTTTATTCCCATATTAAACTTGAAAAGGTATAATTCTTCATTGTTGTAGTCTGAGAAGATAAAAATCTTTTTTGATCCACTCTCCACGATCCACTTACAAGAATTGAGAAACACTCTACTAAACAACGTAGTTAAAGTACAAAGAAGTATTTGTATGTCAAAATCTATGGATGAACGTCGTCTGATCACCACAGATTTTGATGTGTATTTTGTTGTACTTTTGTGCAGAAGCTTTCATTAATAAGCAAAAAATGTTAAAAAATTAGTGTTTCCTAAAAGTTGGTTGTTTATGAGGTAAAGGTACTTTAATGACACCCTCTTATGGCCCAAATTTTGCATTCGACAAATTTGTCGAAAAGAGTGAAAATCTATAAATCTAAAAATAAATAAAAACATTTTATTTTTTAATAACATAAAATAAATTTAAAAATAAGGATAGTGTTTTTGTTTTGTATTTAGCATCATCAATTTTGATCGGCTTAAAAAAATACCCAAATTGTATAGCTCTATGGCACTTTTTTAACCATCTAATATCTTTAATATGTAAACATGAACTCGTTTAATTTTCATTGTCAAAATTGGCTAGAAATTGGACAGAATAGCCCTTCTAATAAAGTCTTTATATCTCATGAACAACAGATTCTAGTAAACTAAAATTTGTAAGATGACATTTTGTTTTTGTTCATTTATTATTATTGCTTGAGGGATTTGACATAATGGTCTATTTACAATTTAGGAGAAAATTTCAAAAGTCACAATCAATAATTAATATTATCATCACTCTTAATAAAGCAAAGTGAATATATAAAAGTTTTATAAAGTATAAAATATATGCTGAAAGCATTTCATTCAAATTAAAAAAAATATACATAACAAGATAAGTAGAAATAGGCATTTTTACAATCATGGGTCCAAAAAGTTGTACATAATTGGAAAAGTAATATTACAAAATTATTAACTTTAATATTGAAAGTTTTTTAGAATATTATACAATTATAATAAATAACTAGTTGACAATTAATTATTTAATCAACCATTACTTTCCTAGGTCTTTCAAATTCTAAATTATATACTTTTTAAACATGTAGTCCACGGTTACCATTGTTTTTGCTTCTTCTTGAATGTAAACTCCAAATTTATCTACAACATTTTATAACTAGTTTTTCTGGTCTTTATTTAAACATTCTAGAAATTATTCAGAATAATTGGTTTTGATTCTTTATGATCGAGATTTTGGGGGAAAAAAATACCGAGACTTGCAATATGCAATATACTATTCTAAGAAAAGGAACAAAAGATGAAAGAAAATATTATATGCAAAGAAGAAATTAACTACGAAACTTCTTGATAAATTAAGAATTGACTTTTTAATTCACAAAATCTTCATGTGTTCATCAAAATTTTATATATATTTTTTATTGCAAATTAAAGTTAAAGATTTGTTAAAAAGCTATATATTAATTTGATTAGAAATACACATAAATTTAAAAATCAAGTACATTGTTAAAAGGATGTACATATTTGTTGCGTACTGGGTACGGCTTTAGAAAACATTTTATTCAAATAATGGGCGAGACACAAAGTTCATAAATGATCCCATTATTTATTGATACATTGAACTGTAATATCCTTTTGAATGTAGTCATAATATAACTTTAAACATTGGGGTGACGAAAAATTACTAAGTAATTATTCACGTAAGGATTTCAAGGAAAAGTAGTGGAGTGTTAATTTGTATCAACATTTAGGTGGAAATGATGTGTGTGCATATGTCCACAATTTTAGTAAAATATATAACAAAATATTTACTCATTTAGTCATCAATGAAATAAAATGACGAGTTTGACAATAATTTAATTGATATAAAAGCTTGTAGCATGACAACAGTCAATTTTTATTATATTTTGTAAACCAATGTCTGCATAACTTTTTTTTTTTTAATTGCATAAATGGCAAATACAATCGATCATCAGAATACATCAATTTTTTCGGCATTTAAATAAATAAACAAAAATAAATATATATTTACCTAACATATACATAGGAGTAAATTCACATTTAGAAAGACTATACTTAATTGATTCTTTTGTCAGCTTTGGTTATTTTCTTCATTCAAAAGTGTTCTGACAGTCCATGATCCACAAGCATTAATTTCGATTGACGATAGTTTATTTAAGTGTTATTTCATTTAGTTAAATGGCTACAAATGTAAGACAGCTAAAGGGTTATTTCATTCTTAGACTTCTAAGATAGGGAGAGATCTTTAAATGGTGGGACACGGTCTATGAACTGGTGTGAAAAGATTTTGAAGCAAGTATCTTTTTATAGGAAGTTATAGTTATTATAATTTAGAATGAGAGAGGGGCAGTGTTTCAATTAAAAAGTTTAAGGAACACTGTTCTAAGGAAAACTTTCAATTAAAAGCTACGAAGAAATGTAGGAAAAGTTTCGTGATAATTCATATCCTAATGGCCATGGTTTTATTTATTCTTCATGGATATTTTAATTTTTTTTTCTTTTTTTTTTTGTAAAACTCAACACGAATATATTTTATGAAAGATTATGATCGACATTTGTAACTTTAAGGCCTTTCAACAACAACAAAAAAATAATAATAATAATACCAAAGTTGTTTCTAAGTGGTAGTTGGGTTATATTTAAATATTCTACGTATTATATAAATAAATCAAATTGATTCCCTTTTATAATATATTTAGATATATTGTCCTTAACTAAAGCTTTATACAATTGAAGCTACTCAAAACTAAATGAAATTCCTTTTGTAAATAATTATAATCCAAATCCAATAATTTGAATTCGGATATCTCAACCCCACAACAAAACTTCTCGCTAATGTTTTGTAAAATGTCTCGATTTTCTTCACAATAACTCAAAAAATTGACTTTAAAAATATTGTTGTTTTTAATTCAACATGTGGTATATTTCTTAGAGGCTAGTCAAGAGTTCTAATTTGTTATTGATATAAATATCCCAATTTACAAAATGAATTATGTACATTAAAAGTACAAGGAAATATTGACAAAAATGTGTCAAGAAAATTTGTCTATGGGAAACTGAGCTTTCCTCGATATAAGTATCTTGACATGCTAAAATTAATTTGAGGGAATTATTTCCTATTAGTAGCAACGAATTTTTGTCTAAGTACATCAATGATGTGATCATGCTGGATTCTCTTTTTTAACCAGGAAGTTGGAGACATGCAGCCTATTTGAACTTATAACAGCACTGGTCAACAGTCAAAAATCTAAAGGGATATAAGTATAATAAAAGCCCGATAAAAATCCTAAATTAAGAAGAAATCGTCCATCTAAGTGTGTAAATTTACATCCAATTTCAACCAAAAATCCACTAGAAATCTAAGACTCACGGTAGAGCTACAAAAGTAGTAGCACGTAGAAGGATTAAGAAACTAGTCGAAATTCATCTGCGCGCTACTACATAGATAGATCTACCGTGAGTCTTAAATTTCTAGGGAATTTTTTGGATTCAAATTTACTCACTTAGATGGAGGATTTCTTCTTAATTAAGGATTTTTATGGGGCGCTTGACATCTGGTTTGAAAGCTGTGGGTCTAAGCTCTTTAGTGCATTCTTTATTAATCCATTTCGTCTAATATTCAAAAAGTTAATTAAATACAAAGGATTTGACCGAATTTCGGGTCTACTCCAACCGCTTATCCTCCCAGGAGTCCCTTTCTATCAAAACAAAGACTGGAAATGGAATCTGCATTAAATAAATAGTGAATCAAAAATTTTTAATGCACAAAATAAGTTACTGTCTAGGCTTAAATTGAAGTTGAAATTAGAAAATGGGCCAAAAAAGTAGGGTCCAATTTCTCGATAAACCTTAGGACTCTCAACCAGGGTGTAAAAAATATTTTTACTATTCATATCCTAAATAAAAATATGCCAAGAAATTTAAATCAAGAAGCAGTAACATGATAACTTGAAATGCACAAACATAAACGTATTAAAATATACATATGAGGTATTTATTTCAAAATCCTTGCGGATAATTTTATAAGCCACAATAAAAGAAATGATAATATTTTGTTTTTTTTTTACTTTGTACATAATTTAAAACAAAGAAGTACTTTTTTCATACTCATATTTCTAATGCATCAAATACATGGATACAAAAAAAAAACACAACACAAAAACAAGGCCCTAATTATTATGTCTACATATATATATATATGAATTTGTTTACACCACAATTTTTTTTATTTATTAAAAAAATTAGGTCGTGTATGTATAATGCATATGCATACATATAGTTATTCATGTACTTGACTGCATGAATACTTAAATAACAATAGATAAGCATAGAATATAATGTAAATATACATACATATCTTGAATTACATGCTTATATGTAAATGCCTAGGTACATATATTTGTATATTTTTTGACTTCACCCCTTTCATTCATGTTTCTGAAGAGTATGCTAAGATATATGTAACAAATATATATGTACTTTTTTCTCAAAAATTAAATACTCAAAAATATAATAAAATGAATGAATTTAATGTAAAATGGTATTTTTTTGGAGATATTTAACAATTGTACATATCAAATAATAATTGTCAAGTCAACAAGAAATCAAGTTTATCTGAAATATTTTACAAATGAGTGTGAACTGCCTCCATATTCTTGAAGACATTCTCTTCCCACTGTATTAATAGTATATTTGAATTAATTAAATAATGACTCCAATGATTGTAATTTAATTATATGTAGGAAAAAACCAACTGCCACAAAATAAATCTCTGAGGCTATGAAAAAGATGGTCGTTCTTTCAGGGACCATATCGGCTCCATGTGCTGTAGTAACATTTATCCAATTGCTTTATTGGATAAACAAAGATCCGTAGTTTTTCGATATAAAGTGACATTTTAGCAAAAACCCTACGTATAGGTCTTAAAATGACTCCGAAATATTTTGCCGTTATATTTATGAAATACGAAAAAAAACTGTAAAGTGGATTTTCTTCTTTTCAATACTAGAGAACAAAATTGTTTTCTTGTTGACTTGACACATATTTAAAATGCACCCTCATATTATGTATATGAGCAAAAAAAACGATAATACCTATTTTACTGTCAAATTGAATGTTTATACGCTCAAATTTAGTTATTATTATTATTAAGGCTCTTTGTGGTGCATTGAATGCTCATCGTCAAATTATACGCAGACAATATTTAAAAGTAAGTGAGTTATATCTATTTTCTGTGTATAAAATAAACTTTTAAAGAAAGAAAAAAAAACCTATTCTTTTTACGTCAAAAAAGAGTGTTCTGTCACTGTCTAGTATATGTAAAAAAAGTACGTATATTCATTCATATAAATAGTTTTCTATTTCTTGATATCCATTAAACTTCCAAAATATTGAGTGACTGTCAATACATATACGACAGAATTGTGTATTTATGGGTATATCATACATATGTCATCAATGTCAGTAAGGGAGAAAATGACGGAGAGAAAATAAAGGCACTGTTGGGTAGGTAGACGTATTAGATAAAATGTAGTTGTTGACATGTAATCAACCTTGACACAGTAAATTTATTCTATATGTACATATAGAATACTTGTCTTTACATGGACCATATTTCATGATCAATATCTTGGTAGAACTATATACATATAAATAACTATATATCAACGAATAATCGGACGAATAAATCAACCAGAACTAAAAGAGACTGACTCACGTATAAGTATGCTTTATACATATAAATAACAAAATGGTTCCCCAAAAAGAAGTTTTGCAATTTTTTAATTTTTTATTTATTTTGGTGAGAGGGCTAATTGTCTAAGATTAGTAGACTAGAGCCTCAGAACGTAACGCTAATTCATTCTAGAAAGAAGTGTCGAGAAGTGATATTTGTAGTCATATAAGTAAATTAATTTTCGCTTCAATATAAAATTAATCACTTTTTTGTTGTATTGATTCCATATCTACTCAATAAGAAATCAACGTTACTTGACCATCATAGAAAATTGTATTCTTCAGATTTGAAATTCATCAACTTTGATTCACTATAAAACAAAGTTACTTACATATTGGGGCTAGGAAAGTTAATTATTATCAAACCATATAACGGTTCTGTACTGTCTTTAGTGTTTAGTACGGTTGCGTTTGGTAATGTGCGTTCGGTTCGACACAAGTTAAATATTTATATATATAAACAATTGTGCTTCATAAAAAAAATTATCTAACTCTAAAGCTCTTCCTCTTTTTCCTATATCCCTATATCGAACAAAAACCATCAGTGCCAAAACACAGTTTGTACCATATTTTACATTATGTGTACCGTTCTAGTCTACAAAATACATACATATATTAGAGTGCATCAAACACGCCTAATATTCATGGATTTAGTTTCCCATTCTCTCAAATGTGAGACTTGTTCCACCAAGTGTCTTTATAGAAAATGAGCCAAGGGGGAGATGGTATATTAGGGCAACTAAGCAATTGGATGTATTCTAACAAATATACGTATATATACATATATATATATCACATGTTTAAAAAAGTGCATAGTCATTTTGGTCATACGACTAGAGAGGTTTTTTATGGCCAATTTGTGTTGGAGGTTATATAAATATTAATTAAATTTGTTGACTGAAAAAATTATTTAAGCAAAAGCAAATATTTCAATTATCCATCGATAGGGATGCAACTTTTGTAGAAGGAGAGGAGAAAGTTCGAGCATGACTTTTGGTACCATTGAATTAGCCCACAATTAGCAAGCAATTACTCTCTAATTTTTCCTTAACATAATTTCAAAAAATTACAAAAGTACCAACTGTTTTTCCTTTTCAAATCACGCCGATGTATTTTTCCTTCACAATAGTCTCACCCCTACTTGTGGATCAAATATGTATCAAGAAAAAGATCTACATACATTAGGATAATTGTTTTGCTAATAACAAAAAGTACTAATTGCCTTTACTTTGATCCTCAGAATAATTCCTGAGAATTTGATGAAGATAGGACAACATCTTCTGTTAATTAAATTGAATAATAAATTTAATTTCTTAATATGATGGAGTTTTATTTAGGTATATAAAAAACCTTGGCATTAAATATTTTTTCTTTAATTTGAAACACACCAATCAACGAATCATCAACATATAAACTTTTATTTGGTATGTAATATTTATTTTATCAACCAATACAAATGTATTATTTATAGAGAAAACTCCTTAAACTTCTCACAACAGTGACTTTTTTTTCCATAAGAGCTTTTTGCATCAAATACATAGTTCAAAGAAGCTCAATTTTTCTTCAACTTACTTTTTTCTTTTTTTTTGCACTTACTTTTTGACATCCCTGGATTGAATTTTAAAATCATATTACCAACATATCCATTTGAATAGTTCTTTAATCAAACAACATATGTAAAGCTCTTAGAAACTATATTTTGATGTATTTGAATAAAACTAGAGTGAATACAATTTTTTATATTTATATCATCTTTAAAATTGAGGTATGGGCCTTAATGAAAAGTGATATCAATTCGTATTTTAGCTGGAGAAATATTCGATTGCTTCAGTTTTTCTTTATAATTCTGTAATATTCGTATTAGCATAAAAAAATTAACCAACAAATTTACTATTGGTACATTGAAGACGTGTCTTTTATTTTACATGTCATACTGGCAGAAATTAATCAACATAAGTACCAACAATTATTTTCTGTAATTTTCATAGTAATATGTAACCCCCTCAGTCGTTCTGTTTACTTTCATAAGCATATGACTGATATGCGTATATTTGAGTAAAAAAACCCTACAAATATTTTCAAACAATCTCTTCCATTTGCTGATTTAAAGTACACGACATACACACAGTACAGTTCAATTAAGAATTATGTCTAATAATTATTTATTATTAATTCTAAGAAAAGGGGAATTGTACTTTTCACAGAGTTTGTCTGACGAATTCGAAAAGATTAATAGCCTATCAAGAATTAGTATTAACATCAAAGAACTCCTATTCAATCCCCAATAAATTTATAGCAAACTCTTTGGAGCAGAAGACGGTACTTGCTTTGAAAGTGCAAAAAAGATGGAAAGAGAAATATCCATCAAGGGATCCAGGGGATCATCCGTGCTTTCAACTCGTTAGTACATCTTTAAATATTAAATTATCCTCATAAATATTGAATTGGAGCATCTCAGACACAGAGAGACTTCACAGGGTCCCTTGGCTAGTGTCCAAATTCGGAGGAACGAAGCAGCATACTGAATCAGATATACGGTGAATCCATCGTTTGGATTCCGTTCTCCTCTTGAGGAATGTTTATCCTATAATTTTCTACATAAATATCGAGCTGAATTGAACGTGCCACACTGTACACAGTTCAGCACTGTACTGCCCTAGCACTAATATATATAAGTACGTATGAACATATATCAAAAAATATGTAAAAACATGATTTATTTTGTATAATTTTAACACGTATAAACCCATTACACGAACAATTTATTTGACTTAGAAAAAAATAAAGTTCTCAAGTCAGAAATTCATCAATGGATAACAAAATTTGATCAATATATGTAAGTGGATATTTTTTTATTTTATTTACAAATCTTTTCATGTATGTACATACAAATTTAAAATATATATGCATATTTCTTCATTGAACAAGCAGTAAAAACTTAAAGTTATACATTTATTCCTTTTAATAAATGCATAGAAGATATAAAACTTATATAAATATATATAAGTATATGTACTAGTCTTGCTTTAATTTAAATGTAAGTTAATAATATATACAATATAAAAGTATATATACCCATATATTTTATTATATTGATTAATGAATAGAAAAAATATCGAATTTTTTTTTTTTGCAGTCAAAGTACAAAGAGTAGGCTTGTATGTACATACTTTTGTGTGTATTTAAGTAGAATTGAGGAGCTCTACTTAGAGTCTGAATACAAATTCCACAAGACCCTGATAAAATAATTTAAAATTTACTACAAAATGAAAAAAAAGGGCTACAAAACCTAAGTTGAACGTCATTAATATAGTTAGCAGTGTAAAAAATATAAAAGAGTAAAAAAAGAGTCCTTCCCGGCGAGCTTTTTTTTTTCAATCTAAAAAGACCCCAGTTGTCAAATTACATCATGAATGTACTCAAACTATCATCACTTTTTTTGAATTCTTATAGAATACTCATCTACTAAATAGCTAAGTTTTGACGTCATAAATAGGTTAAAAAGTCCTAAATGATGTAATGAAAAGATGCTACAAACTTAACACAATATGGGGATTAATGTTATTTTTCTTTGTTTTCGTAGTAAAGTTCTCAAATGGGTTAAATAAAATCTATTTTGGTCACAAGGACCAAAATAAAAATAACTTCTTCATCCCTTATCTCATTAAAGATTAAATTTAGCAAATTTGATGTCTTTTACAATAAGCATATGTTTTATGACGTCATATCAAGCCTGATTTTTACACTCAGCAGGAATGGCTTTTTTTTTTTCATGACTCTATTAACAGTAAAACAAATGTAGAAAAATTATTTGAAAAAACTATTGGGTTTGGCAATTAATTTTTTGCCGTTTTTTAAAACTTTATTGAGTTTAGAAAATTTATCTGTTATTTTGCAATATTTTATTTATTTTTTGTAAAGCATGAGGAATCCACATTTATCATTTTTAGACTTTTCCCATGAGGTGAAAATGCTTCTCTATACACGTGTTAGAACAATTCATCCTCTCTGTCAACTCCCTTGCTGTTTGGCGTGAATCTTCATGCAAAAGTGTGTTTAACTGCCCTTCACCAAGTTTAGTTGGGCGGCTAGAAAATTTTACTCTTTTTTTTTTTTTTTTTTTTTTTTTTTTTTTTTTTTTTTTTTTTAGGTTATTTACAAGTTTATTTGATGACCAACTGAGGCTAAAATATGTTCATCGAGATCCGTGATATTGATCGAATATATCCTTTTTAAAAAAAATATGATAATGTACTTACAAAATACAGTTATTGATACATTTTTTTTTTTTTTTTTTTTTTTTTTTTTTTTTTTTTTTTTTTTTTTTTTTACCAATATTTATTTCAATCAAACTATACGTAGAGCAAAACAATTAGCATGCACGCAACAACAACAAAAAAAACAACAACATGTATTTATATAACAAATCTCTTGGCATCTATAAAAAAACAAAAAAACAAACCGTTCTGGAAAGAAAAGATGATGCACATTAATAATTAATATGGTCTAGAAGGGAGATGTATCTTTCCACAAATTTATCCAGTCCTATAGGGAGAGGGTTCCCCTTAACCCGCGAGGCGTAGAGAATTCCTTGAACTTTGGATATTATGAATTCTATTTTGAATGCGTTCTCATAAGTGGGGGACGTAGATATCAGCCAGTCCGGGGGACCAAGGAGTTCCCCGTATGCTCTTTGTATTCTTTCCTCCACTGACTTAACGACAGGGACGATGATCGGGCAGAAATAGAAAAAGTGGAACGAGGTCTCCTTCTCTCTCTCACACCAGTGGCATAGTTGATCTTCTGAATGGATTTTCGATTTACTCATGAAGAGAGAAGAAGTTGCCAACCTGTATCGGAGCCATTTCTGTCTTGAATCTGAGAAAGGATTCTTCATTATGATATGAGGACATAACGAGGACACATTTCTGCTTTCATCAAGTTTATGGAGCCTTCGTTTTACAATATCCAAAGGCGGTTTTTGCATGACTTTTTTAGGATATGCTCTGCGAACCTCCTGATTTTTAAGATTGGATAGGCCGATGTAGAAAGGGATAGGTGGGCCAATAGGAATTTTATGCTCTGGTCGGTCTTTTATAATTTTTTTCACCCTGAAGTCTAGGAGGAAGTTCTTTGTTTTTTCCTTATTTCTGTGGAATTGTCCAACCGAGGTAAGCTGACAGTCTTTGAGAAATTCCATACGACTAAGTAGTCTGGGATTTTCGTTTAGTGGTTCGTCGGATCCCAAAAGAGGAAGGATCCCATCTATGACTGACTTCCATGATTGTTCCATTCTTCTCCAGTAAGAGCCACACAGCGGCAGAACTCTAAAGAGTTCTGTGGGCCCCACATGAATTCTTTCTGAAAAATGGTGACCTGTGCTATTGAAGAATATTTTTTTAATTCTCAAGGACCAGAAGTCGTGATTTGTGAAGAGCCTCTTCATCCATGAGAGATTCAATGCTTTCCACATACATTCCATGTTGAGTGCGTTTAGTCCCCATTGTGATATTTTGGTGTCTATTCTACTCTGGGAAACATAGGGTCTTGAGTTTCCCCAAATTAACCCTGATCTTATGCGGAATATATCACAGCACAGGTCCTTCGAAAATGGAACATATCTTAGAATATGCCAAACTTTTGGAATAATAGCTGAGTTCCATGCTATTAGTCTTTCAAAACGAGAGAGGGGAATAATTTTGTAAAAAGCTACGCTTTTATGTAGTATTTCTAAGATCCTGGTCATATTTATCTTATCTGCGATGTTTGAAGACGATGAAACGTCGATACCAAGAATTGATGTTGAGTCAACAAAAGCAAAATTATCCAGGAAAGGTTTTAACTCGTTTCCGCAGTTTGTTAGTATTTGGGTTTTTGTGACGTTGATGGAGAGACCGGAGCTTTTTTTGAAAGCGTTGATAATGTCCAAGGAGCTTTTGATAGAATTTAATATCCTACAAGATGTTCCAGATTTGAATATTGTCAGGTCATCTGCGTACAGGGTGCAGAAATCTCCGAATCCTGAAGAGGTTGCGTCTACTCCAGATACAAGTTTTTCATATAACCCGTTTATCGCAATTAGGAACAAGGATGGCGACAAGGAGTCACCTTGTCTACAGCCTCGAGTAATAGAAAACGTACTCTGTGCTCCGGGGAGATCTATACTCGAAGAAGAGTTCCGCAATGTTGTGGAAATCATTTCTACGAAGATATCTGGTAAGCCATAACGAAGTAATTGTTGAATTATAAACTGATGTGATATGGTATCGAATGCTTTTTCAAAGTCCACTAAAATTGCTGCGTATTTCTGTTTAGCTGAAGAACAATGATCAATTGCGTCCTGAACAGATCTTGGAATGTCCTCGAGGAAGCTACCAGGCATGAATCCTTTTTGGTTGGGTGTAATTATATTGGGGAGAATTTTAGACAGTCTTTTGTTGAGTATACCAGTTAATATTTTAAACGAGGTATTTAGTAAAGATATAGGTCTATAGTCTTTGATGTCTTCTCCTTTCTTCCCCTTTTTTAAGATCAAGGTGATGAGACCACGGTTCATGAAGTCCGGAACAAAACCCATGCGGAATATTTCTTCAAAGGTTTTTTCTAGAATAGGGGCAAGACTTTCTGCGAACATTTTATAAAACTCAAAAGGCAGGCCAGAAAACCCAGGGGCCTTGTACTTTTTCTTAAACTTTCGAAGAAAAGTATGTATTTCAGATAGAGTAATAGGTGATCCAAGGTTTTCCTGAACCCTTACAATACCTTCAAGGTCTCCACTTATGTTAGGAGTAACTGAAAGCAGTGGTTTCCATCGCGTGGAGTCTTTATAAAGTCTCCAATAGAGACAAAAATCACATTTCTTGGTCGGGAGGCACTCATTGCATGAAAACAAAACGGAATAATAATTAGTTGCAATTTTATCAACTACGATGGGGTCTCCCGAGATCTCACCGGAACTGGTCTTGAGGGATGTCAATTTTGTTTTGCGTAGAGAACCTTCCAAATGCCGGAAAAGAGGTTTCCCTTTGATATTGAGATCAACAATTTTTTTCCTCAATCTTATAGCCACACCCGTGTTTTCATAATCGATGATATTATCCAACTCTGAATTGGCCGCTGCACATGCCCCATCCAGTTTCATTATACGATCTTTAGTTAGACTTCTCTCCTTAGCTGCCTCTCTACCACGTCTCATAAAAATCTTCCGAGAACACATTTCAATATCTTTCAGGGTGTCACAGGCCGAAATCAGTCTTTTACTCTTTAAACTTAGCAAACCAGTAACGAGCGGTTCATTCTGCCATTACATTTTCCCCATACACAACACAAATTTCACGAGCAGCTTTTGCAGCAGTAAAGCCTCGATTAAATTCAAAGAAAAGGAGGAGGTGTCGAAAGTGCATATTTTTTTAACTTGACATTCCATTTTGAAGATCTGAAAATAAAACGAAATAACTTGAAATGAAACACAATAAATAAAATATTACAATACAACAGATAAATTTTCTAAGCTCAATAAAGTTTAAAAAGTTTAGTTGCCAACCCAATCCATTGTACGGAAAGAAAAAAAAGGTAACGTCATGGTCAACAATCTATCAAAAATATAGGATGAATTGCTCTGATGAAGAAAATACTTTTTGAGCTTTTTACATTTTCACTATATATGTAGTTATAATGTGTGAAAACTAAACCACGTCCTTTCTTAATTATCAATACTACGTTGTAATTTATATTATATGTAATGTACTTTCAATAATCCTCAACTCTACTGTAATGTAATGTCAATTTTTTCTTGTATAGATCCCACCTCCTACAAATTTATAATTTATAACATAATTCATATGTAATTTTTTCTCTTTTTTGCAAAGGGTCTCCCAGGGGGCCCTAAAATGCATATATTGATTAACATCATCTTTATATACCTACGTTACGTTGATTAATGTGGTTATATGCGGTCTGGAAATCTGGATATTAACTGAGTGCATCTCAAAATATTTGACTTGTGCCCCCCACTCTCATCAGATAATATTTGAGCATCTATATCTTTATTTTAACAAAGGAAATTTTCAATTATTTTTATTTTTTTATAAATATATATGTTGCAAATCCATGGAGCTGTTTTATACCCTCCCCCCCCCCCTAAGAAAACAACCCGCAATATGAAAAGTTCTTCATTAAACAGTTTAACCCAATCTTGTCACAAACTTTTTTCAAAATGAAGGTGTAAAGGACATTCTGTGCCTATGTTTTTTTGTTTTTTTTTTGGATGTAGGACGAAATTAAAAAGTATATGAATATACAAAAATCAATGTTTGTAAATAGTGAGAATTGGAGAGGAGGAAATAGCGAGTCATTTTTTCAATTTTTCAAAAAGAGCATAATTTTGCAAACTGACACAAGTTGTTTTACCACAAACATCAAAATGTATTATGTAAATATTTTTTTGGTCAATTATTCTCAACTGGGACATTCCAAGTATTATTTCATTATTATCTGGAAAAAGATATGTTTGACTTGAATTAAATCTAGTTAGCCACTGAACATCCTATTATTAACAAATACAGAACAACCAAAAAGTTGGAGAGAATGATGTTATTTTCTAGGAACTCATTATAATTCCGTTCCATGTATACTTCTTTTTTGAAAGGAAAGATCAGATTATGTGTAAGATAAACATTGATTTAGTACAAAACAGTTATTCACAAGGAAGTGAACTTAAAATGCTTCATTCAACGTGGATAAGGTTAATTATGGGAAAAAGGAATATTAAAGAAACCTTGTACACAATTAATTTTTTTAAAGACATGCATGCAAATTGGCATGTGATTCTTAAAAAATATTCCAAATATTTATTTTATTAATTAAATTTTAATTTAATTAAGTAGTTAAATATAGTTAATGATCTTCATGTTGATCTTTAACTCGTGGTGAGCAATAAGATAGGGTTGTATAAAAACCATAAAGTTTCAAAATTGCACAAATGTATGTAAGTAATTAAATTAGACTGCTATAACTATAATTTAGAAAATATACATTCCAAATTTAAAATGGGTTGAAAAAGGCTTTTAGCATCCAGCATGGGATTGAATTGTCAATATTAATTGCAGGGTATTCAAGTAAAATTGTGAATCAAAAATATGTGGAAACAAGTTTGTTGGAGAATATTCTAAGTTCCATTCAGAACAGCATTGTCTACTTTGAAGACAGGGGTTTCGCCACACTTTTCATATATTTTGAAAAGACGATTCATCTGCAAATGATGTAAAGATTTTTTTACATGTAGGAAAATAATTTTAATTTTACTAATTATTATTTAATGAAGTATTTATGTAATTATAACATATCAAATTTGTATCCTCTAGACTAACATTATCATCCTTATTCTAATAAAAAAAAAATTCAATTTTCTGGGAAATGAGACAGCCTAATTCATATAAATAAGTGTATAGAACACATTTTCTTTCACCCACAAACAAAAGAGAAACTTTACTTTTCCAAGTAGGTAAAACATGATCCCCCTGAGTAAACGAGGATTTTCTTATTACTACTTTGTTGTTCTTGTTCTTGTTTTTGCAAACTTTCAACTTTTTCCTTTCAAAGTATGGCTATAAATATACGTATGTACACCTATATAAACTATACAACTTTTAATAAGTGTGCAATTAATAAAATAATAGGTAAAAATTATAATTATTGCAAATAAAAGGCTCCGAGTTCCTAATTGCATAATTATTTTTAATGAGTGAGCTGTTTGCATGACTCATTATTATGTAATTTATTGGCACGAATGTTTTCTTCAATGCCTTCTACTTGGTATATGAATGTGTATATATATATATATATATATGTATATATATATATATATATACATAGGCTGTGTCAACTCCATGTCCAAATAGCCACATCTCCTTGAACTCTATAAGCATTAAAAAATAAATATGTTTTGTTCCTTATACACATCTATGTACATATGTACGTTATATTCTTAAGAAAAAGTTCAACATAGGCAAAAATATTTACAATATGAATACATTGAGCTCAAAATAATAATCTTCTCATTAGAGTATAATATATTACTTGACAGCAAGCAAGAATGAAAAATAAATAAATTATTTAATTAAAAAAATCCTTTGGATTAGAAAAACACATATAATTATTGTATTGTAAAAACATGAATATATATATGCATGTAACATATATAAAAATAGATATTGCATTCTTATTGAGCCTTGATATCCAACTCTTTTGTAACAAATGGGAATATTAGGAACTTGTTCCTAATATTTGTATACATACAGGGTTATTCATAAGTTTGAAAGTTTTTATAGTAATTTTTTTTTTTCGATTAAAATCATTTTATTTAGTTATAGAACAAAAATAATATAGTGTAATTATAAAATACACTAATAACACAATAAAAATTCCGGACAGTTACGTAAAAAAACATTAATGAACAGTATAGTTCAAATTTCCTCTCCCTATAAAATAACCTTATATAAATTGATGAATTTGCGTTCATTATAAAACGACGATGTCTTCTTAAAATTCTTTTGATATCCTTCCAATAATGTTTAGAATTTTGAGGAAGAAATTTAATAAGGTCTCCAGCTCATTTTCATGATGATGTTCCCGAATCAGGGATTTTAACCTCAAGTGCAGATTGGCGGATCGCTCCACCAATGATGTTTTGTGACTAAGGGGAGGGGATTTCTTTTTTAGTTGATACCCACCAAAAAGTCTATAAGCTTTTAAAACATTTGAGGAACTGTCTTCATTTCTGCACAATTGTAGTTTTAAAATTGTTTAACCATCTTGAGAATGAGACAATCAGGGAAGGCATGTAAAATGTTATTTAATAAAAACCACAATTCATGCAAGAAAGCTGATTTGCCCAGAAATTTATAAGTGAGGAGTGAATTTTGAGCCATCGGCAATACCGCACGTTGATTGCAGTATTTTTTGTTTCCAAGACGGAGGCAGGCCAAGTGTGCTCAAAAAGCTATCTGATATTAGATATCGCTCCTTCATAACTTTTTCTATGATATAATTTTAAAAACTAAGGCATTGAGAGACTGAAATCATTAAAAGAACGTTCAAGAGGAAAGCGAAATTTATCGACGTTAAAACTTGAAGATGATTTTAAATCATGCACGGTAAAAACGTTCTAGTTAAGGGCGGGCAGTTTTCTCTAAAGCTGTAGGGTCACCAAATATCTTGGTAAAAGGTTTCCTGAGTTTATTTTGGAATAAAATATCAGTTGTCGTATCCGATTCATAAAAAGGTTGAGATTTCCATAGAATCCTCTGGATTGTTGATGGCAAAAAGGGGAAAAACATTTCCAAATGCGGATTGTTTAGGGGAGTGTCGATGTCAAGCCAGTTGTAAAATTCAGACGAAGTAAAGTACTCTCTGTCATGAAACACGCCCAATCTTTTGATAATCCTTCGATAAAATTTTGGAAGGATTTCATTTAAGAGACAGAGTTCTCCTCCTAATATTTTTTTTTAGCTTATACTCAATTTCAGTTTAATTCTATGTAGGCATGAACAAAAAAATATCTTGTTTAGCAAGATGGAGCTCCAATTCATATTGATCAAGAATCTTAAGAATGGTTGAAAGGACGAACCATTCTGTACCCCTTCAAGCCAAGAATATGAACATTTATGTAGGGTTATCTAGAGTCGAAGGTTAAAGTTAATTCCTACTAGAATTTGGAACCTATAGGTCGAGCGGTTGAAGAAGAAGTAAAGTGAAGAACTTCCGAAGAAGACCATTCATACATCATGCAGCACATTCTAAACTCGTTTGTTGAGCGTAGTGGCTAATGATGGCGGTTAATTTGAATAAGTTAATAATACAAAAGAAACATGGAAACATGGTCTAGAACTTTTATTATTACCATTTTCTAAATTTAATTTTGTCTTAATAATTATTTAGTAACTTAAAACCTTTAACGCTCATGAATAATCCTGTCTTTTTATATATATTTTTAGAGCTTTGATATAATTTTCTCATTTTTTTACATTGATTTATAGTTAAATAATTACTTTATGTAATAAAAAAGATACAAGAGAAAAAAAATATCTACACAAAATTGTGTGATGTAAACTAAATAAAGATTCATTTGTTAGTTACAACCTTCGTCTAAATGATGATAGTAATAAGGACATTCAAATCCTTCTCACTTTGGACTGAATAGAGATGATAATACTCTATCCCTCTTCAAATAATCTTTTGTTCTACATACACATGTCTATATGATCCCTGGATCAGACATATATATATATATGTCTAATCATCTTGTCAGCTTTATCTGATGATTAACTTCATAATTCCATAATTATTTTCGTCTTATCTCAAAGAAAAATGACTATTGATTATTCACTTTCACTCGTTCATTAGATGAGCCTTTGACTTTTCTGTGAGGTAATGAGAGGAGAGGAACAATAATAGCTTCCCAATAAACCCATATAATTAATTCACTCCTGGATGCATGACGAGATTGACACTTATTTATTTTAACAAGTCAAAAATATAAAAAAAAAAAAAAAATTGCCGTAGTTCATTTATTTGCATTTGTGCATGACAAGGGAGGGGGGGGGGTCAAAATCCACTCTGATAAAAACAATTTACCTTTAGTCTTTTGATGGTGAAAAAAATTGCTTCTTAAAACAGTTTTGGTATTAATTTAAATTAAGTAATTATGCATTTTATTTTTATTTTTTTATACGTATCTATTGTGGTACTATTAATGAATTATGTAGTATAATTTTTTGACTCAAAATTAAAAAGAACAAATGTAGTTCTATTTTTTTTTTTTTTTTTTAAATGTCTAATATTATACTTACCCACCCATATCCTTGTTTGTAACTATGTAAAATAATTACATTGATATTTACTCCTAATTCTTCTTTTTTTACTTATATAACTGCTACACAGCCTATAAGTAATAAAATAGTTTTGAAGACCTCTTAAATAAATATATTTAAGATATTTTAACACTTTCTGAAATATTGGATAAGAAATTTAATAGTCTAGAATATTACTTATATTATCATTAGGCATATAGGCAGTGTAGACCCATTGGATGAAAATATATCACATTATCTAATAACAATTCTAAGAGAAAAATGGTAAATTCTTATTATGCCTGTAATTTACTAAATGTACCGGGTGTCAGATGACTATTTTTATTCGTTGCTCATTCTAAACTTCAATAAGATAACACGTGGTAACTTGACGTAGTAGAGACATATACTTTATTTTAAATATATCAAAACATGCCTTGACCTTGATTTAAAGCTAAACATAAACATCCTTATCCCTTATAGTGGCCTCTAAATGGATCCTGAAGGCAGTACAAGCCCGTATCACCATAGCATCGACCATCGGCACCCATACTGCATTGACACAAGCCCTCAGTATATTAGTATCTGAGTGGCATTTGCGATAGGCTTTCCCAGCAAAATGTGCTCAAAAACAATAATCCAATCGAATATGGCAGCCACATAGTTTTCAGCCAGTGAAGTATATTTCAAATTGTTGAGTGGTTATTTGCAATGAAAAAATGCTTCTCCGTGATGGCTGGTGTAAGCGGCAGGGTTTTTTATTTTTTTTTCATTACGAAGGACTTTTTTAACAGTCTTACACACTATATCTCTCGAGATTCTGAGGTCCCTAGCAAAGGACTTCATGGGATTGGCCATGATGACCTTATTTATTAAATTTGAGGGAATCTTGATGAGAACACCTCCTCCAGGCTTTCACTTGGGGGTCTTCTTGGCCTCCAATCTTCTCTTGACATTGTAAACAGTCTTCCTGTCCATTCAAACCTCAATGCTGATTTGAGAGTGTCCCACATGGAGGAGTTCGACTATCTTTTTTCTATTGTCTCTCTCCATCTTCTTCCATATATTTTTGGGTTACAGTTATATTAAAATAAAGCCCTGTTGTTCTGCTTTTTAGACATGATGGAATTGAAAAAAATTAACTCACTGAGTCGAGGACTTTTAAAAAAATAAGGAAATAGTTATCTGACACCCGGTATAATAACAATATAATAACAAGATATATACATTCTAAAGGACATCTTTTAGAATAATTTATTCGATGTAGAATAAATTATTGGCTTGCTACTCATGAGCAAACATCCAATAAGCAAAGAAAAGATTGTCAAAAAAAACTATAATTGATTTAATATAATATATAAAAATCATTTTATTATTGAAGATGAAAGTAAAAGAAAAGAAGACGTAGAGTATATCATAGCCAAGCCATCTATGTACTTATGCTCACTAATGTATGTACCTTTACCTATAAAATGTTATTCATCGAAGTGTAATAGATCTTTTGCTCATACAAAACCGTAGCATATTAAAAAAGAATTGTCAAAAATATTTATAATATATAATAATAAATGCTATTATTATTTATATATGTATAATTAGCTAACATATTACAATATTCAAAAATAACTTTAAAATATAATTAAAGACTTCCTTTCACTTGACAAAATGTATCAAAATGAATGACTTAAAATGTATTTACAAAATAAAATCACGGAAAACGGTTCTATGACAAAAAACCTCACTCAAAATAAAAACCCTTGTAAAAAAAACCCTCAAATAAATAGAATCATTTAAGAAGTAGCTTCCAGTAATTTTCTACAGAAATTTTTGATCCCAATTTTAAACATTTGGAGGAGAAGTACAGAAACATAAAGTTTTATTTTCATAAGATAATTCATAGACTTAGTTACACTTGTGCATAATAATCAGTTTGTATGTCCCATGGGTTAGAAAAATGTCCAGAGTTGGATTAAAGTTTACAATTTGGATATTGTGCAGAAGTATATATGTTCTTGCATTTATTTGTAAATAAAAAATACATAAATAGTTTATAATGAGGGCACATAATTTAAACTTTTTTTTAGAACCAAGTTCTTATGGTCTATTTATGTTTGTAAAATAAAAATAACACAAAAAATTTATTTTAACTGTTTGTGAAGAATCTGACACAGTTTCCATCATTGACACGGATATGAATAATCCAATGACCGGTAAATTCATTGATCATCAATTCATCGATGGAAAGATTCATCGACTTTTTTCTCCCAAACAATACTTTAACAGATTAGAGAAAATCTGTTTTGACAGAGTTTTTCAGATGAACACCAACCAAATTAAGATTATATAGATCTCATTCTAAGCCATTGTTTTTGCTTTGTTGATTGACAAGGAGAGGGATTTATTAAGTTAAAGGGGCCTCCGTTAACTTGGGATAAAAAAAACAACACCCTTCAAAATCTAAAAATAAATATAATTTATAATTGTGATTCGTTAAGCAATGACTATTATTTAATAATTTATAATATGTGTATAACATTCGCGTTGAATGCTAAGTCAATAAGTTGATTTTAAGTAACCTATTTATAGTCAAAAATCTACTGAACGTCCCTAGAGTATCACACCTTATGATATAACTCTTTGTGTCAAGCGATGAGAGTATTATGGATCTGGAGCTGAAGTATACAAAAGTGCAACATTATTTTTGTTTTTGTAATTGTCAAAATCCCTAACTGTGTCACATTTTTTGAATTATAGATTTTTAAAAATGCTATTGAATATTTTCAAGTTGTGTTTGTTTGTTTGAGCTGGGGTTTTTTTTGTCTTTTTTTAATATTGAGAGTTACAACTTTTCTCTGAAGCCACGATACGAGGGACAAATATTCCAAAATGACAAATGATGAAATATCTTATAAAATAAAGAACTTCATTATAATAATAATAAAAACAGATTACAAATATAAAATCAATATTTTATTAGATTCGATCCTCTTCAGCATTCTTCATGGTAAGTAAATGTTGGTCTGTGCTCTAAATAACTAAAAGATGCAGAGTATGATAATTGTTCAATGTACACAAGTTATGATTTGATTAAACATCAATAAAAAGATGAGAGAAAAGGTTTTATCATTAATCAAACAATGTATGATAATTTAGAATTTTAAACATAGGTACATACATATTTAATTATCTGGATAATAAATATCTGCGTATATCTTGATCCTTGATATCGAGATATTTAAATCCTAGGAGCAGTAATGTGCTCACGAAATGCTCAATTCTTCAAATACTTGTATTTACTTCAAAATTATTGAAGAAAGAATCCAAATATTGAACTCGTACTGAATATTATTTGAATATCTTTTTTGAGAAAAAACTAAAAATGCATTTGAACATTGAAGCTCATATTTGGCAAATTTTCATATTGATATTTAATAGTTTATATTTCAAATATTATTGGTTCAACTCCAATTATTATTCCTTCAAAGCTACTTGAAACAGTAACATAAATATGAAGAAAAGACTGATGAGCCTTTTTTTGACGAATTTATAACCATTTTTGGATGAAATACTACATTAATTTTCTCGTTAATTGGGATCCAACCCATAGTTTCGGCATTAATAAAGGACATGCCTGAATAAATTGATGCACATATATGTAGATTATTTCAAGTTAGAGTGATTTTTCCCATAAAATATACAATTAGTATTAATATTATTTACAAATTGAATCCTTCTTAACTTTTTGAAAAGGTAAGAACTCAAATCAAATCAATTTCTTACCGTATCAAATGAACACCTAAAGAGTTATTCATACCCGAATAAAAAAATTTAAAAAAAAAAGATAACTATTATTGTGTAAACAATGGTTGTCTTTGGATTGAGATAAATATATGCAAATGAAGTGAATTCGAAATTGTGATTCATAGTCTCTTATTAAGTATACTCATTTATCTGTTTCTTTTTTTGAAAAATTGTCTTAAAATTATTGAAAATGTATAAATAATTGTTAATTAAAAGAATAATTATCAAATACAATCAAAACTCATCTGGCATGAAAAAAATACAATTGCTAATTTGTGATGAACAAGCAATATAAGAATTTTCTATCAAATTAAACATAAAAACTTGTATGACTTGTATTTACTAAAAAAAACATTGTTGGAAAAAAAATAAAATTGCATATTTTTGATGATAATTTATTGACGTTCGTTATTTTATCTCTTAGATTTTTTTCTAGGACAAATGTTTGATGATACGTAATATATTGTAAATTTATTGCTTCATTATCTTATATTTGTTTGATGGGCTGTCATTAAATGTGTCATTAATACAATCCTAATTACTCTATAACAAAACTTTTTTTTAATTTTTTTTATTCTTGTTTATTTATGAGATCTCAAAAGATTTCTTTGAAAAAAAAATTTATGATTGTCCTACAGGTATAGAAAATTTATCAGCAAAAAAAAATATTTTCAAATATTTATTTATTAATGATTTCTTATACATGACTATACGTCATTTGTACTGTACTGATTATAGAGGTTTCTAGAATATTGTATAACTTCTATGATGATGATAATTAATATTAGGTTTAAAATATTAAATGTCTACTGCTTTGTATCTAAAAGTAGTATAACATAACTTATTTGAAAAGTTATTCAATGGATTTTTAAATTGTTTAACATGTTTTAATTTAGTTTATTTGCTTATGGGGCAATTTTTTTTTATAAATATTAAAATAGAACTGTACTGAATGCATAAGTGAAATTCAAAAATGTTGATGTAATTTTAGTTATGTTTTTAGTATATATAAAATACAAACTTGAGTCCCTAAGCCAGGTCATATCAGAAAAAAAAGTTATGTTATCTTTATTTATTTATTTTTAATTTTTATAAAGAGATCCTTTCTTTATGATGTAATGCTTTATGTTTGTATCTATGTCAAAAAAGGTAATAATGGAATATAAATTCATATACTTATAAAAAATACGAAATAAATAAAAAACTATTTTCAAATAGATTTATATACATTGTATTTACTGAAATTTGACCATATTTAGACACTTTTGCCGTTTCAAATTTAAAACAAGGGGTCAATGATTGCAATCTTTTATTAATAGATCTATCAGGGAAAAAAAAACATAATTATTAAATAATGTTCTCAAACATCAAGCATTAGTTAAGCGGAAAGGATTGCCCTGTTTATTGGCTAAAGTATGTAAATAAAATAATCTTGACCTAATGATCCCCATGTAAAAAGGAATAAAATATTTCAAAATATATGGTATTCAGTGTCATTTAAAGTAATATTTATACATGGACATTGAACACATTTTAGCTCTAGAAATACAAAATGGATAAAGTGATCCTTTGATTATTTTTTTTTAAATTTGGTAATTCACACTTGGTTGCTGTTAAGAAGCTAAAAATTTGTGACTTAATATTTTTATGAATAAAGTAATCTAAGGGAAAGACCAAAAAGGGCAATAACTAACCAATTAAAGTGATTTAAATAGAAACTTTTAATTTTTAGGGATAAATTGACCCGTAGAGTTATTAATATATAATAATATATGTTGGTCTTCCCTGGGTGAATGATTAAACTGACTTCCAAAAACGTCTTCTTTTCATGTTAAAATAAACAAAGTCTTGCTAAAAATATTTTAAGAAGCAACAACATACCTTGACAATATGGTTTTTTTTTAGCAAGCAGTTAAAATGTGTTACTTCAGCAAAACAAAACAAAAAATCCATAAAAAATGGAACACTAACCTTTCCACTTATAGTGTAACAAAACGTGTAGTAAAAAATTAGATCCCTTTAATAATAATAATAATAAAAAGAATTTATTTGGCTTCATTTGGGAGAGGGACTAGACTTAGATTATCTAAAAAAAATAATATTTTTATATATCTAAGAAAGTCATACTGTAATGAATTGAAATTATACTTTATCATTAAAAAATAAGTTATAGTTATAAAAATTCTTCGAATATGAGTACTATGACAATAAAAACGATAAACCATTAATTTATTTGAATGCCTATAACTACATTTACATAAAGAAGCAAAAACCAATATTTCACAAGCAATTACAACTGTAATACGATTTATTTGTTTGACATGGTGTACAAAAGACAAATGTATATATATATAAACACATGGAACTGGAGAGGAAACAGCAGTACAAAAGAATTAGAGAAAGAAGAAGAAAGGAAAAAGGAGGAATCCGGTTCTTCTTTTCTTTTCTTTTTTTTCCTTTCCTTTTTCTTTCTTCTCTTTTCTTTCCTTCTTTCTTTAAATCAAACAAACCTTTGAGTGTTCATTGACAGGAAATATAATATAGTATACAATATTTTAATGTTTGTTAAATTGTCTTAACATTACTTTCTGGTTCCTTTCTTTTTGATTTTCAAAACTATTTTTGAACAATTCATTTTTAATTAAATGAAACAATAAAAATTAGTTTTTTTTTCAAAAGAGTTCATCAATAATTATGGGGCAGGTAATTTAAAAAATTGTTCATATCATATTATTGTTAGTATTTGTATTTTTTGGCTGTATGTAACTTCATTTAAAAAACAAAACTAATTTATTTATCTAAATTACCTGCTTTTTGGAATTAGCAATGTAGGTACTGAATCTACAGTTAATATTTTGTTGTACAAAATACACAAAAATTGACAACAAATTTATATTCACACTTAATATTACATTTAATCAAAAAGTTAAAGAAACAAATTTCGGATTTTTATAAATATATTTTGGCATTAAAATGCATTTTTTTTTGTGTGTGTGAATTAAAATGGAATCAAAGTTTTGCGGTGTTGATATTAATTGACGAGTGGAGTGCACAAATACAAATGTTTTTATATTGTTTATCAGTGACGTCATCACAATAGAGCAAAAGAAGGATTTCTATACTTTCACTTTTTGGTTGAGTCATTTACCTCTCCTCTTTTTAAGGGAGAGTTGAAAATTGTGTGGATGTATTTGATGAAGGGATTCTTTTTAGTAATGATTCATTATGAAGATTTGTGTAGTTCTTTGACCAATGTTTAGTAGGAACTACTACCAGGGTCTTGATACAGGTGTAGACTACCTAGGAATAACTGTCTTAGATGATAACTACATTGAAATACCTTGGATAGAAAAGAGGAGTATATTATATGGATGTGTGTTGAATAATGAACGTTCATTTTAAAGAACGTATGTACGAAAATAGACGTTCATTTTCTAATATTGATACAGTGTAGGCCATATGTATATAAAATATGGTATCATTCGTTTGTAAGGGAAAAACAAATTGTTACTTCTGAAAGTATCAAACCATATTCAAAGAGCATTTTCACACGAAATAGCCTCTACACTTTAAATTAATAGCACCTTTTATTCCATTTCAAATATCAAGCACATCCATGAGCATATATGTATAAAGGAGAAACGTGTAGGCATTATTTTTCCAGTCAGCTGTATTTCTTTCATCTTTAACCCTTTCCAATCCAAAGGATACAGATGTCTCATAAATTCAAAATGCGTTGATGCGCTCCATTGTCCACCAATCTTTCTTTTCTTTTTTTTGTTCGATAGCTAAGGTGTATAGCTATTAATCATATTCCATAGTTGGTCATAAAAAAATTTGATTTGAATATTTTTTAAGGTACTGAAAGTACCAATTTTTACAGATGCAAAAAAATCATTTTGTAACCAAAATAACTTTTTCGTTTTTCAAGGAAATTATTTATTGATCAAATATTTGTTAATAAATATACTTTTATAAGATATCTTTTAGTCCTAACGCATACATTAAAAATTATTCAAGTCTAAGTTTTTTGGGACACAAGTGTCCCTCTGGGTGTAAAAAAAGTCTTTTTTTATTAATATATCAACAGAATTACTTCATAAAATATCACCTGTAAAATTTACATAACATGTGATATATATTTTTAATTTCAGATTTTTCAATTTTTTTGTCAGGTAAATTATAAAAACAAATAATAAATGTACCTAAAGATATAATAAAGATAAAATAAATACGAAAAATTACTGATAATCTATGTATTTTTAAGGATGAAAAAATTCCCTTCACACCCAAAGGGACACCAGTGTTTTATAATTTCTTAGAGAAACGGATTGAGTTACAATTTTTTTTATAAAATCAAATTAGGTTAGTATTATCCCTCTAACCTCAAAAAACATAAATTCCAGTTAAGAACACTTTCTGATACCTTAAAATCTTTGAATCAAATTAAACCTCTCGGGTTCGAGAGGGTCAATTTGATTTAGAGATTTTATAACGCACCGTCTAAGGTTCTGCTAAAACATTTTCGAAGTAAATTCATAAAATGACCATAAAAATTACTAAAATCTGTAGTTTCCCGAAAAAGGTTCCATGTTGAAGGAAAATTTGATAAGCTCCATTGTTTGTTTTTAACACAGAGAGATATAAGGAGAATTTTCACTGAATTTATGGATTGGATAACAAGCCAAAAGCAACTCCATGTTTTATAATTATATTTACAAAATAAAATAAACAAATTTCCAAAAAATATTAAGGAAACTTCATCTAATGTCTTTAAAAATATTATAGAAAGACTACTCATCTGTATTCAATACAACTTGAGGGATGCCAAATAAAATCAGTGAGAGTAGACAAAAAAACCATTAATTTTATTTCGAACGAATTAGGAACCGGCAAAGTAGTTGGAGACAAATAACTTATCCGTGCACAAGCCATTTACTGACTACACAGTATAAATGTATTTTAATATATAATGATGTAATAACATATTTTAATGCATATTATGGCTTGAATTATTATAAAGTACTTATATTGTTAAGAAATTTGATTGTTTATGCCCCCTCATTGACGTTACGTGAATAAAGAGACAATAAGATGTTAAAAAAGATACAATCATTTTTACGTGCAATCCTTTTCTTTCATGTGTACATCAAAGAAAAGGTACTTACCTACTTTAAATGTATTTTAATACACAGTAATTAGACAAAAATGAAACCCTTGTAAAGAAAAATCTATGCATAAAAAATGTATAATCAAATAATCAGTAACGAAATCTAAATATTCTTTGAATAAATTATAATATAAATTTAATAAAAATATTGCATAATAAATAGTGAAGTAGACTGTAAATTTTGAACTTTGTTTGAAGAAGATGAATATGTTGAACTTTTTCTCTTTTTTTTTTTTTTAAAATCTATGTTGCTATTGGCATCTGCTGTAAAGTTTTTGCAAAAAAATATTATATTATATATATCTAATGCAATTTGATTTATAAGATAAGAAATTTGATGATTTTTAGAGCATGATGTTTATTTCAATGTAATCTTTCTCTATGAGTGGTCAAATCCCGTTTACTTTGATCAATTACTTATTTATTGTACTTTTAACCATCCACAATAGATAAAAAAAAACATTCTCAAAGTTACATGCTGAATAATTGCAGTCTAATACGATTTGCTACGTAGATTGTGTTCGATAAATTTGATTTAAATTTTTTATGATGTTTTCATTCTAAAAAAGTTTTATAAATAATTTTTAAGTCACATGATGAAACGATGTTTTTTATAATTTACTTATTAATTACTTTCCGTTTTTTTTTTGTACACATGAGAGATTTTTCATTTAAAAAACTACAATAATTTCTACAATTTGTTCGTCGGCAAATTTTTCCAAGATCAATTTCGATCGATTGTAAGTATGCTTATGCTCATAGTAGGAATAAATATTTATTATTTAGACAAATAAAGGACCAATGTTCATGATTCCCTATAACATCGTAGTCATCAAATTGTTTTCAAGTTGAATAAGGGATTTAGATACATACATTTCTATACATATAGTAGATACAATCAAACTATTTTAATTTACAAGCCAGTGGTGATGCCTGTGGGTACGAGTTTTTTTTAAGCTATGTACCTTTGTCTATTACCATAAAATGTTATCTTGAAAAATGCAAAAATCAATGTGCAAATTGGTTTATATTCTTCAAAAAATTAAATTCACTGTAAAAGCCCTAAGGGATATAAGTATAATAAAAGATATTCAGTTTTTGCACACTTATTTCAAATCTATAATTTTTTTGAGAGAGAGTCCGACGGTTTTCGATTAATTGGAGCCTACTTTTTGAGCTAATTTGGCACAAATGATGTCAAGCGGGCGATAAAACTCCTTAACTAAGAAGAAATCGTTCATTTAGATGTTTAAATTTTATTTCAATTCACTAGAAACCTAAGACTCACTGTAGAGCTACTTAAGTAGTACCGTGCAAAAGGACTAAGAAATTGGCTGAAATCCTTCTTTTTTAGTCTATTGAACTTGTTTTTTAGTAGCTCCACTGCAAGTTATTTATTTCTTGCGAATTTTTGATCAAAATTGGATGAAAAATTACCCATTTTCTTCTTAGTAAAAGGATTCTTATCAGGCGCTTGACATCTCGTTTGAAAGCTGTGAGTCTCAAGGAGTTATTTAAATACAAAGAATTTGGCCGAAATTTGGACCTCCACCCGCCCCCTACGTCTCTAGGAGTCCCTTTAGGAAATGGAATTTGCATTAAATACACTAGCGAATCATTATTTTTTAATGCACAAAGTTTAGTATCCTTCTAGGCTTAAATTGAAGTTGAAGTTGGTAAATGGGCCAAAAAAGCTAAAAGAGTAGGATCCAATTTATCAAAAACTTTAGAAGTCTCGAATAAAAAAGTTACAGATTTGAAATCCACGTGATAAAACTTAATAACTTTTATTATACTTTTCCCCCGTAGTATTTTTGAAAGCTCAAATTTGTTGACCAGTGTTATTAAAAGTAATTTTCATATAGTGTGTATCTTCTTGATTCATCATAAAATATTTGTTGATGACCACAAAATGCTTAGCTTAATGTATGAACTGTTGATAGGTTTAATTATATATATAATTTTATGAATACTTATATACTACATATAACATAAAAAGTACCTAGATATATAAATACGTTAACTAGGATGGTTATAATAACCCCTTATCTCGATGATTGAATTGAAAGTTTCATGCTAAGAAAAAATTGATCAAAAAAAAAAACGATTGAAAGAAATGAAATTTTCTTCCCGAAATTCAATTTATTTTTAAGTACATGTCAAAGTGCTTATATATTACATATATGTATAGTATATATAATATGAACATTTATGTATATTTACTTACTTAGATAGGTATAATTTTATGCATACATAATATTCAAAAATACAGAAAGTAAAGAGTTCAACCAATGAACGAGTGGTTCTTTGAAAAAAATAATTTAGCCTCTGGGTTATTAAAAAAATAAATAAATAACAGGGCTTTGGTTAATCCTTTTTTTCTTTTTTAAATTAGGAATTGAGCTCATATCTTTTAATTTTTTTGGATTCAACTCAAAAAATTTTAGTCCCACTAAAATGCAAATCTGCCATAGATACAAATATACTATGAATTCAGTAATGTGGACTGTTAACAACTTTTTTTTCTTACATTAATTGTACAATATTGTAGTAAAATTGTAAATTAATTGAACTGATCTATTGTTAGCTTGTTCAAAACTCCAATACATTTCAAAAGAATGGGCGACAAAAAAATGCTTTGTTAAGTAAATTTAAAAAGAAAAAATATCATTTTTGGCTTTGTTTCCAATTTTCACCACTGAAAAATTATTTATTTATTCATGTTATTTGAAATGAATAGTAGCTATTAATTGATAGGGATCAATTAATGAAAATATTTAGCAAAGTTATGCAAATATTACTGATTTTTTTAGTATTAATAAAGCCTCTAGTATAAGAAAAGTAAACAATTTATCAAAATTGAAAAAGGAGAAACTGTTTCAAAGCTGAAACTAAGCACAAAATATTTCAACCATAGGTAAAATCTTTTTACCCATTAATCCTTTTCTATAAAACACAAAAATTGAAATTTTTAAATTTCAAATTTTCCAATTGTGTTCAACATATAGATTTTTTTAGAGTATATTTAAGTTACAAACTCCTTTTATGAGATGATGTTTGCATGGATCTATTTTTTAAAGAGATCAAATTACTTGCTAAATCTAGAGGATCAAAGTTTGGAACTATAGGAACAATTACATTTGATAGCCCTGAGATTCGTTCAGTCATTTCTTGTATATAGTTAGGTTATAACTAAGTCCAACATTAGAAGACAACTCAATAAAGAAACTTCCTAATGATTTCTTTTCAATAAATATTATGAACATGAGATTGAGGTTTTTTCACCACAACCTATTTTTATTGCTCTTCAAGCCAAAGAAAAGTAAAGTAGTTGGTTTAGAGATTGACCAACTTTTCAGTAGGCTCTAATTTAAAAAAAATTTATATCTATCTGATAATAAAAGTAAATTATTCTGTTATTAAATAGCGAATGGTGTTTAAAATTTTTACTCTTTTTTCTTTCATCAGGATTGATATAGTTTTTGGTTGTTGTCACCAAGATGAAAATCAAAGATTAATTTCGTTTTGATCAACTCTTCAAGACCCACCAGTTAAACAAAACTAGTCAAGAGAATACTGACTTAATACCTTATATCTTGGCTAACCTTTTGTCTATGAGGGTTTTTTTTTCCTTTGTGTAGTTTTATCTTTTGGGGTTTTGTTTTACAGGGCATTTTGTTCTGATATCATTCAATATATAATAATATTTTTTATGTTTTCTATTTTTCTCACATTCACCAATTGAATGGTTATAAAATGTACCAAAACCATACAAGGAGAAATGGTAATAGTTTTAGCAATGTTATTCTTTTGTCAGCTGTTTTTTCCTCTTATTCTTGTTAAAATGTTATCCCTGCAACATCAGCACAAAATTTGTCAGCTGTTGATTTATCAGTCATAGATATAGTGTTCAAGATGGGTTTGTGTCTCGAGAGCAATTGATGAAGATCCGAATTCTGTTTTTGTCTCAATCCCTCAATCTATTAATATAGTCTTGGCATCTCCTTGGTCTCATGGTCAAGACCATGATCAATGCAACTGAAATTAAAATTTTCCTTTTCTAAGAAGCCAATATCATATCTCATCTTGACACCACTATCCTCGGCTCTTGTCTCTGAACTATGTTCTGATCGTTGATTTGTGAAATTGAAATATTATCTTGTTAAATTGAGAACATATTCTTACTTTTAAAGGAAGAAAAAGTCAAACAATCAGAATGTACATATAGGGTGCAATTGGTCAATAGCAAATAATTAGGGGGTTTCTTTTTTGATAGAAAGTTTAGAATATGCAATTAAGATTGCTATGAGAAGTATTTATGGTTAATCTGAATATTATCGAATATTATCCTGCTGATCTGTAAATATTATTTCTATTATGTTAAAAATAGTCCAATCTTTTAGATGAATGACGTAGTTAGCTAACTACTCACAGGATTTACGGGGCCTCATTTCACTTCTACTCGAAGGAAAGGAAAGAGATGTAATGAAGGTCTATATAAACATATGTTTTTAAATAAAATGAAAAGAAATTAACGATACAAGTTTACTTCCCAACTCAACTACAGTGTGTATTTTATTGTCAGCCGTCGATTTTTCTACATGGATCCCCCCCTCTTTATCAATGCTCTGAAAGTTGAATGCTTAAAATCGATTTAGCTTTTATTGTGTTGATTTCAACTTTTTAGTATAAAAAATGATTAAGAGCAAATAGCTAACATCTACCAGTTGATTTTGGGCTATTTTTTTTATCTATTTCTTTTGAGAAGAAAGGCTCGGAGATACAATAAAGATAGCATTGTGCAATATTGTACAAAATGAACATATGATGAGACCCACCTGTGCCACAGTATACCTATATTCAGTTAGTAGAATTTAAAAAAAAGTAAAATATGATACCTATTTTGTATCAAGAAATGTGAGATGAAGCTTATCAAATGTTGGATATTAAGTTGACAAGCTCATTCCTTCATGATATGCAAAATATTATATATGGCTACCTATAATAATTATTATTATTATTTAGCTATTTAAAAACATTATTATATTATATAACTAAGATTTGGTGGTTCCATTTTAAATTTAATTATTTGAATACATTTAGTACTCAATTTCAAATTGGAAATTAAAAACCCCTAGTTTATGAGTTGAATAGTACGTAAGTACATAAATATTACAAAAAAAGATTATTTTAAGCACTTTATATGAAAAAATAAACAAAAGTGCAAGACTAATTACAATTACTTTTGTCATCTAAAATCTATAAATTTGAAATTCAATTTCTAGACTCCAAAGTTTGTAGCATAAATCTGCAGGGTTCAGGTAAATTGATCAGTAAAAGTGTTTTGGATATGAAGCGTCGATTTAATATTTGAGTCATGGATTGTGTTTTGCCTTTAGTTCCTTCAAAAAGTAATATTTTAGGTCGAGCTAATTCGAGAAGCAGACAATTTTTATGTGACAACAATTGACAGATTGATATTTAATATGTCATGATGTAAGCTTTGAATCTCTATTTATGTTTTGGAGTGTAAGTATATGTCCCAAAGCTCAAATAATGTATTTATTGTTTAATAAAATGACGTCATTTTAAATATGTATCATCAAGTGATGTCATCATACATTTATTTCGACTATATTGAAGACATAAACATCCAATCATTATTGATAAGGATAGTAAATGCTTTAATTAAGCCTTAGTTATAATAATAATGACAAATATAATTAATGATTCTTCTTTGTGAAATATATAAAAGTTTTATTCAACTAATTCAATGTATAAACACTACAGTGATATTAAAAGTAATGATGCCCTCTGAAGGATGCTTTAAAATGGTAAAGTTTTTCAAAGACCAATATCAGGGACAGAACAGGAAGGAATGGGACGGATTTGAATTCTTATATTGAGAACTGAATTAATCTGTCCACTTTATCAGCTTTAAGTAACTAGCGCTAAGCTAAAACGAATGATACTCGTAGTACAAGGAGTTAGGTTACGTTAATTGGAATCAACCTGTACATTAACTCATTAGATCTAAATGCAAGTATCATAGACCCATAAATTACTGTATGAAAATAAAAATAGTAAAACTCTCAGACTAGGCAAAAGAATCAAATTTCACTCTTTAGTAAGGATTATTTTTTGTTTTGCATTTGTGTTTCATGGTGTTTTAATTAAAAAGTTTTTATTTGATGAAATAATGTTATCTTTTTATAAGAAGTAGTATTTTGAAAAAATTATGAATTTATGAAGGTAAACATGATTTTTTCATATATATATTTGTACGTGTCCATCTATTTATATATTATAACAAATCAATAATATTTCACTCTTGAATTATGTACATAAATAATGCGTCAGTTACACACCCAAGTCCTTGTGATTTATGGATGAATATATATATATACGTATTTATAGTTTAACTCTATATATATAAATAATATGTTAAATAGTATAAATGCGTCTTAGAATAAATATAATCAAATTAAGACAGATATAAACTTGTCAAAATGTATTCGATTTCCGTTAAAAACCTCCTCTTATCAAATAGAGTTACTAAACATACGTTTGTATATATATATATTATCAAATCAGTTCAAAGCTTTCAAAAAGAAAAAAAAAAACTAAATAAAAATTTGCCAAGAAATGAAACTTTTTATTGCTTTTACATATTTTCCTATGTGGAAATCAATTTCTTACCGAAAAAACTTTTAAAAATTAACAAAAAAAAATATTCAATAATAAAATAAAACACAACTTTTTTTATACAAGAAGAAACTCTGTTTCATCAATAATGATATGCTTCTAAAGTTTTGTAATTGAATATTGCACATGGTTTCACTCTATGATGTGTAGCTAAATAACAAAGGACATGATTTGCATAAACTTGTCTAATGGAAATGCTTTGGACCTTGATTTATGTATCTTATAATATGTAAAAAAAAAAATAGTGTCACAATGATAATGTCACATTATTTCCGTTTCTGTTAGAAAAATGCGTTCTCATTAACGTAACTTATTTTCTCCAAAGAAAATATAAAGAGAATATTTTTTTTGTGTACTTTTTGCAATAAATTACAGTCTTTTGAAGTCATTTGTTAAAGCTCCTCTAATTTTAAGGAACTAAGTGAATACATAAGTTAGTTAAGTAAATTTCATTTGGCAAATTTTGATAATTATTATTAGAGTTGAATTAAAAGCGTGTCATTTATTTAAAAAGCTTTCTTAAGGGGTGGAGAATAGAAAAAAAAATTTTTTTTTAGAACTATTTCAACTGTTTTTTTTATGGAAGTAAAAAATAATGCGTCAAGTGTTGGAATACTAGCAAATAATTTAGACATATTCAAAGCGTGTGGTTTTTGTTGTTGTTGTTTTGTTTTTTAAATAAAAAAAAGTTTATTTGTACTGTGGCACAATATTGTGTGGTCGTACAGTAATTTTTTTTCTTCTCTATCCAAATAACATAGTAATGAAGTAACTTTTGTTATTTTCTATGAAAAAAAATAACAAATCAAAAAGTTAAAAACTATAAATTGAAATGATATCGGTTATGTAATTTGATGTCACGATTTCTTGTTATTGCTACAAGATAGTAAAGTTAAATAATTAATAGAAGATATGTCTTTAACAAAGACTTTTGTACTAAATAATTGAGTAAAAAATCTATTTAACAAAAAAAAATAATAGAAAATGAAAGGAGAAATTCGCAGTTTTTTTTCTTATAAGCGTCAAGCCAACAAGAAAGCAAGTTTGTATTCAAATATTGAAAAGGAGAAAATCCAAACGGTCATATATTTTGGAGTCATTTTAAGACCCATTGCGCACGGTTTTTGCTAAAATATCTCTTTTAATCAAGAAAGCAAGGACTGTTGTCTATCCAATAGAGCAATTGGATAAATGTGACGACTGCACAAGGAGCCGCTATGACCCCTGAAAGAACGTCTATCTTTTTTATAGCCCCAGAGATTTATTTAACTTCAGTTGGCTAAAACCATCTGTTCATCTGCTTAAGAACTATTAAGAATCAACTTAATCCGCTATCAGGATCACTATGAATCATAGTAATAGTAACTATATGGTAGTCAGAAATACCAGATGTTTTTTATTCTTGATTGTGGCCGGAATTTTTTCGCTATGATTATGTTCCAGTTATTGGAGGCATTATTTAATTAATCGAAATATACTATTAATACAAACAAAAGAGAACTGTTTCAAGAATATGAGTACAGTTCACACTCATTTTTGTGTATATTTCATTTTATTCATAGACTAACAGGTATATATTTGAAGCATATTATAAGGAAAGTCATTTCAGAGTTGATATTGGTCAAGGGGTCTGTGGTCTTAATTAATACTTTGAAGGAAAAAAGTCAACATTTGAAATAAATGATTATTTAAGATACCTTTGACAATGATGATAAATATTATTAAAGTTCCATTGGATGATGTTTGATATATAAAAATGATGTTTTTTTTTTACTTCTCTAATAGCAATTTACTGCATAATTCATCACTATTTGGTTTTATATATATATATATATAATTTAAGTGTTCACCATTCTGTTAGGTAGCAAATTACCTATCAAACAGATAAACTTTATAGCTGGTATTATAATTAAATGAAAAAGTTGTTACATATATACATTACAATATTCCTACTTATACAGAGCAAGTTCATGTCAAAATCAAATGAAACATGTTCACAAAAAAAAAAAAAAAAATAACAGAATGTTATTTTTTGACAACAATTTTTTCGCATAGGCTATTTACAATTGCATCAACTAAAAACACAGTGTAAACATACTCCAACATAAATATATCAAGTCATTGATGCAGGAATGAATTGAGAAGTCACGTTTAGAATTCATAATTTAAATTAATGCGTTCATGAAAAATAATGAACCAGAGATCCTTCTAAGATGAACTTCCTTGGGTTTTTAATCTCATCAACAGCATATTTGAGGTGGTTATATGTTCTGAGCCATGAGCATGTTATATGTTGACCAGAACATGTCCATAGATTCTACCCCCCCGGGAAAATAATTGAAAAAAAAAATATTATATTAAAATTGTCAAAAAAAACCTTTATTCCATATTTTAAAATGAGGATAGAAAAATGCATTTTAAATGCTTAATATATATGTATATTGAGGTGTAAATCATAGATTTATGCAATGGAATCGTTGACGTACATACATGATTGAAGTCAAGACATGACTTTAATTTTTTTGCTTTGTTTCCAAGAGTTAAATAATTATTACATACATACATAAAATTTATTTCCTTATTTGGATAAACAGTTCACAGTGAGTGTACTTTGGAACGTAGACATGTAAGTTCTTTTACAAATAAAATATTGAATTTTTGACATTTGATTCATTTTATCTAGAAATTACTTATGATTCTATCACTAATATCATCCATCTCTGATAAAAGTTAAATATGTAGATATGTAAGATCAAAGGAATAGTTAATTCATTGATAGACAAATAACTATCTAATTATATAGTTTAGAAGAAGTCTCATAGTATGACAAATTATTATTTAATTATGATTTACTATTGTGAGATGTTTTATAGAAACGATCTAAGAAAAAAAAATAACAAGAAGGGGAGAAAACAGTCTTTTTCATTTTCTAGTTAATCATACTTCATAGGAGTAGACACTGATTTTTATACTATTATAAATTTTGCTACTTTTAAACAAAAATTCACAAAGATTCGTTAACATATCTTTTAAATAATTGTCTATATTTTATGTATCATACCTTTTTTAAAAACATTATGGGTGTCAACGTGCGATTTCGCCTTCTAAAGAGTGGTGAGTATCATTTTTGCCAAATAGAGGAATAATATTTTATACTCGTACGATTACCGTATTAACTGATCTTCATTTTTAACTTTCTTTCTCATCTGTGCCATTACTTTTATACCATCACGCTCTCCAAAAGTATCATCATTTATTGGTCATTGCTCTTTCCTATCTATGACAGCATAAGTACCAAGTGTTGCTGCTAGATATATATTTAGCATGACTTTTTAAGGATCATTATTTGCTCCAAATTGCACCTACTAGAGCAGGGGTGGGAAATTATTTTTCTTCAAGGGCCGAATGATAAGCAGAAAATATTGTGGAGGGCCAGACCAAAAGTAGTTTAAAATCTACTTTTAGTTAGTTTTCTTAAGTCCAAGCAATTTTTCGCGGGCCACTCAAAGTGGGCCTGCGGGCCGTATTTGGCCCGCGGACTGTACAATGCCCGGGTCTGTACTAGAGGACTAATTGAAAACTAATGATAATAGAAATTGGTGAGCAATTAATAAAGAATCATCATATGCAAGGAACTGCATTTCGCCATATAAAAAAATCCTAGCATTGTTTCTATATATCATCCCACATATATTCTACCTTAATAAACCTGACGACCATTTTAAGTATTACAAAGGATATTATACCTACTACATAGTGGGTCCAATGTATGTTCAAAATACAATCAATGCTAATAAGTCCTTATCAGCATCATTTGTTGACATTATTTGTATTTACATACAAATGTATAAAGCACATGTCACAATTCTTTGCAAATTTAGGGCAAACTACGTAATTAAGTGTTATTTACATACAAACATATAATATATGCATTGAATGACAGGGCTTATACACAAAGTATAAACTTATCCTGACTTAAAAGTAAATAATAATAATAACTATTATTATTTCCCTTTTAGAGGTTAGATTTTTACAAAACTGTCAAAGGAAAGGGATTCCCAATCAGTGTTGCTCATTACAAAGTTAGTTATTGGCAATATTTTTTCACTGTTTTGCTTCTTTATTTTTCTTTTTTAAACAACAACAACAACTATCGATTCCTGTTTTTAAAGGTCAAACGCGTTCAGCAAAAATGTTGTTCCCAAGAGTTACAAACTTATGTTGTTGATCATCCAGCATTTTTGTACTATGTACATGCCGATGACTCCTCTTTTTTGACAGCTCTACTTATTTGTATCTCTTACATTAAAAAAAAATAACTAACTACGTTGCTAAATCGAAGCCAAAACATTAAATATCAATAATAGAATCATCAAAGTGGCTAAATTTTACGATTTGAAACTATCAAATTTTATTTACATTTTTACTCATTTGAAAAGCATTTATTCTTAAGTTAAAAAAAAAGGATAATGTTCAATACATTTTTCAAAACTTTTTTATAGACATTTGTAAATAATTCTTATTAATTATTTTTTATTATCCATTTTCTTATTGTAAAAAAGTGAGTTTGAATCATTTAGAATAAGCACTAAAAAAATCAAATTTGTAGACCACATAAGCAAAATTTTAAATGTTCATATTCATGTTTTCTATGTACATTAAAATACAATGGAAAAAAGAGAATTAAAAAAAAAAGTTTTAATTTTATTCCAAGTCCAAATGGTTCATTAAAATATTGTATTTACACTATTTCTTCAACAAAAAAATTTAAATCATAATTTGTCCAAATTTTAGTTCTATCTAAAATAATTATTATTATTTATATCAGACTTTGCGATTTAATTTCCTATTAACGTTCATACAAACCTATAATAAGTTGTCATTACATCATGAAGGGAGAACAAAAATATAGTTATCGGAAGAAAATGTTTGTTAAGATAACAATTGTTGATAAGGATGAGCAGATCCCTTTGTATTTTTTTTTTTTCTCTGTAGTTCATTTTGAATAATCATCCCTAACATATGTTAACAGTGAACTTTTGAACTTTTTTTTTTTAATCTCTGGGCTTAAAAAAAGAAAAAAAACCTTTTATCAGAAAGACGTTTGATAAATATTTGATTTGAAGTTAAAAAGGATCAGACGAGGTAAGATGTTTCAAGCGTATTATGTGACATACAAATAAATCCCATATAAGATGAGTTTAAACATGTACGATTCATGAATGTATTGGAACTTGTCTCGTTGAGGACATACACACCCCCTTCTGACATAATAACTAAGTGAGCAAGGAGCACTCAGCAAATAAAATAGAAAGAGAAACTATATAGAAAGAAAAACATCCCTCAAGAAGAGAAGGGAACACAATTCCAAGGATCCATATCTGTGCTTCCGACTCTGCAAGACGATGTCATCCATCCCATGAACTCCTCCAGTATCTAATTCACAGCAGTGAATTCAAGCAAGCCTTTGAATAGTTGATAATTTCACAACATGAGTTGGAGCACTTTCGGATTCGGAGAGACTCTACAGGATCCCTTGATTAGAATTAAAATCCGAAAAAAGGAACTAATCCTCGTGAATCTATGATATTGAAGGAATCCACGGAGTGTATGATATCATCTCAAAGTACTGGCTACATTTTAATCTTCTCAAGACGGAGTTGGAAGCTCATGGATGAATCCATCCCTGGATTGGGTTCCCTTCTCTTATCTTATTTAGTGATAACCTATTGCTCCCCCCCCCCTCCGCCCCATGAAACCATTCAAAGTCATAGGACCCTTTAGCTTGTGCTAAAATGTTTTAACAAAGTATAATTTACATTTTCAATTTTGTTTTGTTTCCATCTGAGTTATAGTTAACATTTTCTTCTCCTTTTGTTTACAAAAACTGCACATCAATTAATTAAATTGTATCATTCATAAATTGTTCCAAAAGTTTCTTAAAACTTTTCCACAAAGTAAATAAAAAACTTACATTTTCTTTTGAATACATATGCCGTAAAAGTATTTTCACCTTCTCTCCTCCTTCAATAATGCAATTAATAAATATAATTATAAAATTTCTTAAATTAAAGTAAACAGTTTCCACTCTTTTAATAATAATTAATGTAAAATATATGTATGTACATATATATTATATATATAATTTAGTGGTAACTTCTCCAAGGTTCAAAGTGTAACAAAGTATTTTATTTATTTATTCATTTTGTCTTCATTATCAATACATTCAACCCCATTTCATAAATGTATATATATATATATATATTTCTCAACTGATTTCAGTACAGTGGACTTGTTCTAAGAAGGAACATGGAGAAATTAGAGACAAATGGAGTATTTTCTCCATCATATCGCAAATGGACTCTCCTCTATCTCCTTTCCTCATGGTCAAATAACATGGGTCAAGGCATAGTGACAACGATTGTGGGGCCGATGCAGCCCTATTTAGCTCAAAATATCCATGTCTCAGTGGATGTTATTAATTTAGCATGGACAATTCAGTTTATTGGTTATTTAATTGGAAGTTTGATCTCGGGTATTGTTTTTAAGAGGTAAGCCCATACATATGTTATGTTTTGTGGAATGTTCATATGTATGACCTTTAGTATTGATTTGACCTTCAATTTGAATATTTGTATATGAGAAATGTTCAAGATGTCATAGCATGTGATAAGAGCAATATTGCACGATAATATATTTTTGACAAATATTCATCTAGATTAAATATCATTTAATAAATTATATTATTGGAATAATTACACTATACAACAGGATTTTTGCCTCCGGATATGAAAACTATATTTTGCAATGTTTTATTTAAGCTGTAGAGCACACAAAAATTACCATTAAAATCTTTGCCAAAGATAATTTTGGCCTGTAGAGCTTCTTTTTTTTTTTTTTTAAACCAAATTTTTAGAGTGTAATTACGAATAAAAGCCCAATTTTGACTTTTAAGAAACATATTGAGGGAAATCAAAGTTAATGTCGATAGATAAAACATAGAAGTAAAGGAGAAATGGATTATTTTTACTTCATCTTGATTGCAATTCCTAAAAAATGTATCTCAAACAAAGACAAACCATTAAAATCATGGATTTTGTTTAGAAACAGTATATTTTTTTCTTCTTCAAGTGCTCCATATCATAATCTATATTTTAAAATAAACCTTATATTACAGCATATAAAAATGTGCCTTAAAAAAAGGAGATTTTGATTGATTTTCTCAAGTTAGGCGTTAATTTTCATACAAAAAAGGAAAGGTTGCGTTGTATAAATTTACAATAATATTCCGGAAGTGAACAAAATTGAGTTTTACTGTCAAAAAAGATAAATATTATATTACTATGAACCTTCCTCTCTGCATCTATGCTATTATTTACTTATTTAAGTCATATAATTAATCCACTGAATTTATTTTCGGTATATTATACAATGTTCCATAAAACTAATGAACTCTACAAACATTGCATACAAACGATTTGACACTCTCACAAACAAGCAGATAAATATATAATTTATAATTAATATATCTAGCAATTTTTGTTTATTTTATAACTCAGTTTTACTGAAATGAATTCAAACATTGCATGTTTACAAATGTACATAAATCTTCTACAGATACCTCACGAACCCAAAGGCCAAACTTGTATATATGGGATCTCTCATGTGCATTGCTGGCCTCTCCACTATCGTAATCCCTTTCCTTGTCAATTTCCCTACCATGGGAGTCTTTCGATTCCTCCAATGCTTTTGCATTGGAGCCTTTATGACAGCAGATGCCTCTCTTATAATCTATACTATGGGTCCTATTAAATCACGTCCATTTACGAATGCTATTCATGCCATTTGTGGTACAGGATGTTTCTTGGGAACAATACTAGGTAAGGATTATTCATGAACAATGAGTTTATAGGGGGGACTTAACATGGTTGTTTTTTTATTAGCACGTCCATTTCTTCCACCAAGTACTGAGGATATCAGTAGTCTTTGTGGTAAAGGAAACTCTACAAATAGTACCGGAAACTCGTTTGTTTTTGAGGATGAAACCTTACATGGTGTTCAACGTATTGCTTGGCCGTTCCTCATTGGTGGAGTATTTACTGTGATCGCCTCAATGGGTTATATTATTCTTGGTAAGGATTTATGCATTTTTTTAGGGGGAGGGTCTTTGAACTTATCTCTAAAAACAAAGCATTTTCCTGCACTCTGGACTTTACAGGGAACAATTTTTACAAATTGTAACCGGAACAACTCCTCCTAAAAAATTATTTTATAATCTTGTATACTTACATTACACATGATGAGTTGAGATCTAACGTATCATTTTGGTGCGATACTAAGATAATTCACATCTTAGGAAGAAACTTTGATTCGAGTTCAGCATATTAAATAATGAGAAATTCATTTACCCTCAAAAAGAGTCCAAGTAAAAATCCCAAAATTATAATTGGTTTTTGGCCAGTATCTTCATTCTTCCCAACTGTTGGATTATTTTTCGTTCAGTTATGGGGATATGTTTACAGTTTAACTAAAGTTGATTTGAGTTGTATAAATCAACTCTCAGGACACTAATAAAGGACACCTTTAAGCAAACTAATTGCTGAAAAAAATAGGAAGTAAAATAACAAGTTGTTAGAATATCATAGTGAACAAGAGTGTAGAGATATCTTAAACAAATTGCAAATTTCTCATTCTTTTTTTCTTTCTTTCTTCAGAACCAAAGTAGTCTGTTTGAATTCAACTTATATAAGGGTTAATTATTTCGTACTTTTATAAGATTAAACAAAACTGTTTAATGACTTTTTGATTTTGTGATCCCATCAATTGTACGACTAAAATTACTTTAGACTCCCATAATGATCACTTGGCAATTAACTAAATTATTATGAGGTTGCAAATATATCTATTTTGAATGATGACTTTGAAATATTTCCCAGACCCATAAATCCCTTTCAAATTATTGCCTTTCTACCTTCTGTATGTTATTTTATAGCCACTCTTCCATTGGAAATGCCAATATTCAGCTACGGAGACTACTCTGATAATTCGTCCCCTACATCCTCAGACACAAACGACTCCTCTGTCCAAGGAGGCCGTGTGCTCACTTATTGGAAACCCATGTTGGTCTTTGTATTTGTGTTTTATGTTCTATCCTGTGGAATTGAAAGGATTTTTCAACCCATGGTAAGTTGACATCATCAATTAAACTCTACAAACATACTTTTACATATTACAATATACATATATATATAAAGCAGTTAGTACATTTTTAAAGTCCTTTAAGAAGCTCATTTTCTTCAATTAATTCCATCCAGTAGATTTATTATTATTATTATTATAATTATTACACCAGCTGTGCCTATTATAGGTATACGAGTATCTACAATTTTAGATATATACATATGCAGAGAGTGTTGTATCTACATGAAATGTGAAAACTATGCAAATTTCTAAATAAACTACTCTGTATTGAATTCTTATCTACGTACATATTTATGTATATTTTTAATTTTATAATGACAGGAATTGTTCAATAAGCATAAATTAACATTCCTCTCAATATCCACCGCCATTGGCTTTAAAAAAGTACTTAAAACATGCAAGGTATTTAATAGTGTGTGGAAAAAGCATTTATGCGTGTTTTTATTAGTAATGTTTCTTCATATGTATGTAAATTTCAAATACAACGAGAGTGCCTTCAATATGATAAACTGTTTATCCATTCTTCCCTTCCCTCATTCCTCCTATTTTGTATTCAAAATCATTAATAATAAAGGCATAAAAGTCAATTGAAGTATCGTGTGTTTTATTCCTAGGTTTCTCGATGTGTGAAAGAGTCAAATAGAAAATTGTAAAAAAAAATTACTCTTTAATAATAAAGCAGAATTGAATATTTCCTTTTTTATACATACCCTAGTGTAACATGAACTTTAAAATATCCATTTCCATGAACGATGGCTCAATTGAGTTTGTACAAAACAAAGAATGTACATAAGAACAACTGTTTCTTTATGCCTTTGTCTATATCCCATCTATGTTTGTTTGTATTATATATCTACTTTTAGGCCTTTACATTTGGTATTTGTGGCCCCTTGGCACTAACGCCTGCTGCTGCTATTCTAATTGATTCATGCTATAATGGAGGATTCATGTGTGGACGAATAGTGAGTGTTGGATTAGCAGGGATCATTCGACCACGAAATATGCTATACACCTGTTTAATTTTTGCATTTGTTGGAAGTATTGTTCTTTTATTTGGTGCTGGAACGAATGTTATGGCTCTCTACTGCGGAACGGGTAAGTGAGAGTATGAAAAGGAGTGCTTGTACTTTTAACCCTTTTATCTCTATTGTAGCTATTTTGGGCTTTTTCGTCTCATGGCAATTTGGCTCTTGCTACTCCTTTATTGCAGGCAAGGGGGATATCACAGGAGGATTAAGTTCCATTTTCTTCATCGCTGGTGGTCTAGGCTCAGCCATCTTTCCAACTGTGTCTGGATTTGTATTCACATGGGATAAATGGGGTCCCATGGGGATTATTCATATCACAACAGGGATCTGCACAGTACAAATATTTATATTTACCATTATTTGGCTCATGAGTCGTAAAGTGGAGGAAGCTCCAAGACGTTCGAATGTGAAGAGTTAAAGCTAAGGAGCTCCAAGTGTCTTTGGTTCCCTTTCTATGTATATGTCTGTGATGAGATGTTTTGTCGGTCAAATTATATAGAATCCTCTCTCCTTCTTTTGGGTATCCTGGCTGCGGCTTGGCATTCAGAAAAGAAATCCTTTGGACTTTTAATATGTAACACTCTACAGAATTCATATTTATTAGTGAACATGCATACTTTAAGAAAATGTGTGATTATGTTCTAACTTAATTAATTAAATTATTTTGTTTTTATGCACTACTCAATCAAGTTCAATTTGTTAGAATAAATTTTATACAATAACATAGTTTGACTCGGCTATCATTTCTAAGAATATCCTTAACATATAACACCGATCAACAACATCTAATATTCATTAGTGACCAAATTAAACATTTATTTGATACCCTGTACATAATATGGATGCTTAATACTAAATATTTGCACTATATATATATATTTACACTATGTGACCTTTTTTATTCCTGAATTTTAAAGATCCTGACATATTTGCTTTTATGTCAAATAACTTGAAATTTTAGAATTTTTTTTTTTTTTGCTTTTGTCAACAAATTAATTTTTTCTTTATTTAAATGTTCAGACTCTTTTTTTTTTTACCAGAATAAAAGAAGTTAAAAAAACCAACAGAGACATACAATAAAATGATACAAAAGGTTGACAGTCTTAAAAAATGTTTTCAACATTTCTGTAGCCTGTTCAAAACTTGAGCAAATTGCTCAAAGTTAAGTAAAAAAATTTTTTTTTATATTGTTATTTTTCGGAGCATATCAATTTCACATTTTAAATAATAATGATTTGAATTGATGGAAAAGTACTCACAATCAATTTAATTAAAAAAAAGAACCTTAAGACATTTAAAATGATAACAAGCCACAAAAGAAAAAAATCATTTTGTATTTTTCGTTGATTTTCTCTTTTTCTTATTTTACACACCCCATTTGCATATTTTTTACATTCCTAGGAATCAGATAGTAATTGCGTACCCGCTCTTTTGCCTCAACAAAACGCTCATCCCTGGTAATTAGTCCATGAAACAATTCTCTAAATCATTGGGTTTTTTCAATAGGAGTTAAGTTTATAGATATATTCAGAGAGAGAGAGAGAAGAAAATGTTAAAAATATTATATAAAAAGGTACATAACATCTCAAGAAATACATTTTTCATTCAAAGAAACTCAATATGAGATGATTACCTAAGTATGTATGTAAATATATATATATATATATATATGTACATAAAAAAATCAAAGTTCATTGCATTTTCACACTGATGTTATTATAAAAAAAATACATGTTTATAGTTATGGGGTTATGGCCTGGATATAAAACTCTAGAAAATGAATGTGCAAATTATAAAGTAAATAATACAATCTATTTAAGCTCCATAAAATGATGCAATTATAGATTTTATTTAAAAAAAGGTTATATAAATGAAGAAATATTGATGTGGAATAGTCGAGGCGTAGGTTACAATGATGTTTTGACGGTTTTAATTATTTATTATTGCTATTATCATTTTTTTTTCTTATCGTCTGCCATTACACAACTAAGATTTGTTTCTACTCAAAACCTCAACTTTCAATAAAAAAAGGAAAAAATTGACAATAACATAGGGTAGGTAAGTATTAATGACCTTTTGAATTCATACCATGCAGAGTCAGCTCCTTTACATTTGAAAAGAGTTAACTAATTAAAACACCTGATGGAAGAATGTATTGTTATTTTTGTTTTGTTTACTTCAAACAAGTAATTATCTTGAATATATCTTGGAACCTTTCCTCCAAAAAGGAACACAAATAAAGCGCCAAATTAGATTATTTTCTATTTAATACATAGTAGAGAATTGTTAATACTAATTTGTGCTCCATAAATCAACATTCAGAACACTGATAAAGAGAAAATAAGTAGAAAAATATTTTATACTAATGGGATAACGTCATGCAAAAAGTGAGTCGTGTTAGCTGATCTGCTGAATTAACATTATTTCTTTTTAGGTTGCAAATTTACCAAGTATTAAATACGAAATAGTCTAACAATTGAAGACAATGACTTTATTGACATCTACAAAGAGCCGGAGGAAGGACTCTTGAATAATTACTTATGAAATTACATCATTTTAGAGGTCACAATGGGTTAATAAATTTACATTATTTTCAATAACATAAGAACATATTCTGGTAGCTTGTATAGTTTATTTTTTATCAACTTTTTGTATCGCGTATCCTGAATACTACAATGTGTCTTTGTTCTAATATTTCTTTTTAAGTTTTGTCTTTACAAAATGGAATCATTATAAGACATTATCCAAATAAATTAAGATTTTAATCATATCGACAATATGTTATTTCCTTATCATTATTTTTGTCTCAAAGTTATGAAAAAACCTAAAAATATATATATTTTTTTTCAAATTTTTAAGACCGATATTGGTACAAAAAAAAAAAAATTACCTTTAAAGTAGTACTCCAATCTGTTACATACTATGAGCAGCTGTTTTACTTTAGTTTGTAAAACACGTACAACAACAGTTCTATGTGTAAGTTTAAGCTGTCGATCGACCAGGTTGTGGCCTAGGAAAAATATTGGCCCTTAAAATTAATTATTATTATTTTTTGTTCATAACAATAAACATTATTAGATTTCTAATTAATTATGTGATTAATTTTATTTATTTTGGGAAAGGATTCAAACACAGAGTTATATACAGGGGTGTTCAAAAGTCTACAACTCTAAAATTTGGTGCGCAAAATTTTGGCAATAAACTATCTTATCTGCAACCTGATTGGATGCAATGCAATTTGGCTACAATCCCTCTCTTCCACTATAAAAGAAATGTCATTTGAGTTATTTTTATTAGACGAGATACATCATCTAAGAAAAGCAGCAGAGTGTTGGCTAATCACTGCTCCAAATTTATCAGATATTGAGACCTTCAATTAGTCTCAGTTCTGTTAAATACGATCTTAAGAAGATTTGAGAGACTAAAAACTTTAGTAACAAGTCAAGAACTGGATGCCCAAGATCCTCTTTTAATCCGGAAAGTCACAGCAAAAATATAAGGAAATCCCATCAGATCAATGGCAAAAAGGGCAGTAAAGATCAATGTGTCGAGTACTTTGATGAATCTAATCATCCATACGGATCTAGGGATAATTTTGCTGTAGTTTTGTTACCATCAGAATCTCACGGATGATGCATGTATGAAACAGCTTGAAAAAAGTCCAAACTATTAGAATTTTGAACGCAAAGAAGAAATATTGTCTTTTTCGCATGAGAAGAAATGGGACCTGGATCAAAGTTCAACATGCAAAACGATATACTTCTTGGCCTTCTCATCAAAAGATGTGTTCTCAGACAAAAGAATTTTCCAAAGCGGATTAATAGTATATTCCTTATGGTTTGGGCAGGGATTTCGGGTAAAAGAGAAATGCTTCCTTTGGCTACGGGTCATTACATTTCATCTGATTTGGAGCCTGCCAACTCATCTAAAACAATTAAGGTGATCTTTCAGCTAAATACAAGTAATCAATGCCAAGAGAGGATTAAAGCAAAAATTCCTTTTTGGGGCAAATCTATGTGGCGGCCCCCTTCGAGTCCAGATCTTAACCCCCTCGACTAATTTGTATAGGGTTATCTCGAGTGCAAGGTAAACCCTCGTTAACATTCAAAATTGGAAAGATCTCTGTGCCTCAATTGAAATGGAATTGGCGAAACTTTCCAAATCTATGGTGTCTGGAGAGTGTAAGGCATTTCAATTTTGTCTAAGGAGGTAGTCGATAAACGAGGCGGTTATATTGAATCATTTATAAAATATGGACTGAAATTTAATAAATTTTCTAGAATATTTACTTTGTTTAACTCTACAATACACCTATCACTCAATAAATAAAATTTATAGAGATCTAAAACTTAAACAGGTCACTCCTATATAGTACTCTCGCTTGACTAAAGAAATAGGATGAACAAGAACATATTATGGTTGAAAAACAATTTTGTAAATGGGCTTTTACTAATGTAGATGATTATTTTGCCTTAGTTTACAACAGACGCGATTCAGGGTTAATATATACTATATACTATTAAAATTTATTACTTTAATACAATTATAAAACTTCACTTCCTTTCAGAACAATATAAAGGAAGAAATATTACGAAAGAAGGGGAGGAATATTTTCTATATAAATTTATAGAACCTTCAATTTCTATTGAGTCAACTCTATGTATATTTTTTTAAATAAATGAATGAAATACTCAACAATTTTTGAGTTAAATTGAATGGTAACCATAAAAACTGTTGCACAGAATGAGAGGCATAACTATTATAAAACTTCTTAACTTGTTCGAATGAAATACATTTTCTAATTTTAACGTTCATGAATAATATTTGATCAAACTTTTTTTTTTAACTTTATATTCCATGAATTTTGTACAGATTTTTATACGTTTTTAATTGTTTAGTATCAAAGTAGACCTTAGTTTTTGTCTGTAAGCTCAAGTTTTTGTTGAATTTGAATTTTTATATTTAAATTGAAAATTTACCAAATCTATGCAATTCAATCGTAATTTTGGCCTTGAAGAGAAAAAATGAATCTAATTTATTTACAATAATTGAGAAACTCAAAATGATCTACATTCTTTATTTACCATGTCTCTTGTTCCTACCAAGAAAAGGGGTCAAAACATGTATAAAAAGAACACTTTTCTTTAAATGCCTAACATCTATCACTAAAAAGTTTTGAGTTCCTCAATAATTGTAAAAAAAAATATTTTTACCCTCATTCAAATTGATTTTTTTAATTCAAGCCGAAAATTACGACTAAATATTGAAAATGCTACTCGTAACTTTTCAACTTAAAAAAATATAACCAACTAAAAATCTAGGACCAAATTTACCCTTATAAAATTTTGTATAAATTAGTTTTTACAGTAATTTATAAAAATTTTGTTGCCACGTGTATTCATTCACTTATTTATTGATCTAATTTTTAAATCATAATTTTAATCCGCCAATTCTGTTAATTTGATTTTTTCTATTAAAAAAACTACATATACATAAAAGGGCTTATAAATCTTGAATATATCCATTATCAACTTCATTACACGTAATCTAAATTTTTTATTTTTTATTTTTATTGTATTCTGTACAATCTGTTTGTATGTATTTGTTACAACTTGTTGTCAATATATTATATGCACTCTAAGAGGATGTCAAAATAAGACATGATTAATTTTCCCTATTTTTAACAAAGACTTTGTTTTTTTTAAATAAGTACATTAACATATTGTACAATACTGAGTACTCACTATCATCAATATTCAGTTATGCATTCCGTATTAAATATCTAATTATAAATAATTGTCAATGCCATTTGTAAAAAAAAATGAAAAATGCTTTTAAATCAAAATATAAAAGGCGATTTAAATTACAATTTCCTTATTGAAATTGTCAGAGATGTTTAAATATGAATGAATTAATGTCCGTGCATCTGTTTTTGTACATTATATATTTATATAAAGATGCAATGTGATTGTACTGTACATAACAAAAATCTTAGCATCTTAGAAAAATCCACAGCAACTATAAAGGAACAGTCAATCCTCAGTAATAAGATTTTGAAAATACACTTGTTGTGAGGTTTAATAAAAAGCTAAAGAGCCCTTTCCTCAGATACTTTTCAAAAATTTTATAGAAAGTATCTCAATCTATGTGTATTACTAATCTATCTGCCTTTGGTAGATTTTGGCGCTTGGGAAGCTTTTCTATAGGTTAATACTAGCGTACTGGGTCTAAAGTACTCACTTCTTTTTATTTAACCCTTTCCAACCCAGAGGACACAGGTGTCTCATAAATTCAAAATGTGTGGATGCGCTCCATTGTCCACCGATCTTTCTTTTCTGATTTTTTTGTTTGATAGCTAAGGTGTATAGCTATTATTCATATTCCATAGTTAGCCATAAAAAAATTGATTTGAATATTTTTTAATGTACTGGAAGTTACAATTTTATCACATGCAAAAAAATCATATTTAGACCAAAATAACTTCTTCGTTTTCAAGAAAATTCTTTGTTAATCAAATATTTGTTAATATATACTTAACGAATTATAAGTTTAAGATATCTTTTAAATATCTAACGTATACATTAGAAATTATTCAAGTCTAACTTCTTTGGGACACAAGTGTCCCTTTGGGTGTGAAGGGAGTTTTTTTATTAATATATGAATAGAAATTGCTTCATAGAATAAATATCACCTGTTAAATGTACATAACATATGATATATATTTTTTATTTAAGACTTTTCAAAAATTTTGTCAAGTAGAATATAAGAATAAAAAAAATTTACCTATAGATAGAATATAGATAAAATAAATGCGAAAAAAGTACTATTAAACCGAGTGTGTTCAAGGATGAAAAAATTCCCCTTCACACCCAAAGGGACACCAATCTCCCATAATTTCCTAGAGAAACGGGTTGAGTTACAATTTTGTATAAAATCAAATTAAGTCACTCTGACCTCAAAAAAACATAACTTCCAGTTGAAAATATTTTCTGATACCTTACGGGTTTGAAAGGGTTAAAGGAAGGGAAATGTAAAGGATTAAGATCGATATTAAGGAAAGTGCTACAAATTTACTTATGGAGGATCCATTAGTCTTCCACCCTCTTACCTGCCTTGCCAATATACCCTTGATATTACAAAGTACATACATATAATATTTCTCAGCTGATGTTTGATGGTGACGTAGGAGACTACGAACTAAAATAGTTCTGATATCCCATTTCTCCCTTCCTTTTCATGAATTGTTTTGAAATTGAAAATCCATGCGTGTAATTAAAGAGATTTGTGATCCCACCTTTAAATGCTACCATTTTTTTTATTTTTTTTCAATAATGGTTTGATCTGTAATATCTATCAAAAAACTTTCAAATTACCATCCAAGACATAATTCCTCCGATCAAAACTTAACTCCCTTATGCTCTAGTTAGGTATACAACATAAATCAGCATTTTATAAATAATAATTATTGAGTGAAAAGTTATCGAATTTCAAAACTTTGGCAAATGAGTCACTTAACCTTACCTTTTCAAGTTCAATACAGAAATAAACAAGTTCAAGTTCAGTGTATTTATTCACATATTGAACTTGAAAAGGTAAAAAAATGTAAAAAGGAAAAACAATGGAGTGCCCAGAGTTAGCGTTCTTTGGGCTTTTCTGCAAATTTTTTTACTGGTGTTTCCAAGGGTTCATTTGAAAGAAAAATCAAGGACTGATTCAAAATAAACGATACCTGCCACCTGAAAACCTAATGATGATGAGGCTCTACTTATAATAATTGCATCATCTTTTTATAAAATAAGCTCTAACAGATATTAGCAAATGGATTAATGATGAGTCACAAATAAGAGATATGAGACACACCCTGTTTGCATTGAAGGAAAAATAAAAAAATAAAAAATTCTCATAAAATATGTAAATCTTATATGTAAATACTATATATATATATATATAATATGTATGTAGAATCGTCTTTAACTTCTTCACTTAATGATTTCAATATAGATATACGCATTATCAGTAATAATGTCAATATTACCGTAATCAAATAATTTTTTTTTCCTCCCTTCATAAATATTGGTAAGTATATAAATATATGCATACATACATAGGTTAACTGTTTCTCTATTCCACTGAGTTCCACATCAAAGAATGCATTAGACTAAAGAATACCTATGTAAGTTTTCTGCCTATTTGTTTACTATATATGATATGATATAAAACTTATATCCATTAATTGATATACGTATAATATTTAGCATTTCATCAATCTATGATTTGATTCCGATCCAAAAAAAAGGAGAAATGAAAGAGAAAGCAAGCATATGATCAAAGTTTAAATGATAATTATTAATATTAAATCTTTTAATGAATGATTGTTCTCACTCATTAATGAGTGTTATATTATATTTTTTTGAACAAAAAGTTTCAATATAATCAATTAGAGGTTAACAAATTTTTAAGTCCTTAATGAAATATTCAAACTAATGAAGGTCAAGAGGGAATTGAAGCTATTTTGCTATAATACAATCTTAGTCAATATGTTGTATGATGATATTGATGGATTTGTGGTGTTCACATGAATTCACTTATTCACTTCTGTCTCATTTTAAGGACCATGACTCTAAGTAAATTGTATATGGACACTCACTCACTTACAGCTTATATGCCTTTGAACATACTTCATCAAGATTAGTAGGGTGAGAGGGAATGTGATGGAATTTTGTAAAATAAATTTTTAAACGATTCGTGAGTCCTGAAATTATTGACAAGATACGTAAGATTCGATGGAATAAATAAAAGAAGCATGAGTGTATTTGATGGTTGGGACAGAGTCTCCACATACAAAGAGGTAGGAGTAACTTATATTTTTTATGAAAAATATTTTTTATTACAAAAATTGGGTTTTTTTTTATGTGCATGACCGCTCATTTAAGCAAAGATTTATTCAGAGAGTGTCTGCATAACAATTCTTTTTTTTTGCATTGAAATTTATTTGGGCGAGACAACAAAATGGCAAAACACACAAAACAGATGCTCTAAGGATGAAAATATTTCTTTAGCAACGAGAGAACTTTTTTTTCTCATGCAAGATGTCGCTTTTGAAGTACATATATTTATATTTTCGTCTCCCCTTATATTAGTTAAAGTAACAAGACATGTATACTCTGTAGTTAGTTATAAGGTAATTTATGAGACAGTCAGTAGAACAACAAAGAAATTCAACTCTTGGAATTCGTTTGAATTCGTACAAATATCGATCACAGAGTCATTGTTTCACTACTTAGTTTTATAGCTTTCTGAAGTGCTAGTCTTTTGAGCGAGTTTTTAATATTTTATTTTAAAGAAAAAACAGTTTTCTGATTTTCCAATTGTCTGATGAAGGCTTTGAATTCAAAAACTGTAACATTTGAGCAACGTTATAAATTTATCAACTGAGTAAGTTTTTATTTATATTGATTTTGGTAATATTAGACTGGCTGTTATTTCATTTGGTACATAGGTGGAGTTCTGAGACGTCATCTTTGTCCTGTGCTGATGTGAGGCCAGGAGAAAGTATATTTACTAGAGTTTTCTTAAATGAAGAACCTAGTTATTGAATGTAACCTTCTTCTTGTGTGAGACAACTCATTTATGTACAGTCAAAGAAGCTTTCATTGTCTGTTTCTTCAACAAAGTTTGATTATCAGGACATAACAACATTTATTTCATTCTCTGGTACTTCTTTGCAGAACTGTCTTTCGTGTATGTTCCTTCAATTTTGTACAGGCTCTCTTCTAGTTCCTTCAATTCTGTGTGTACCAGCGATAGAGCCTAGGCAACTTTTCTGTCTTTGAGACAAAAGGAGTGCTTTTGAATATAATTTTATAAGTTCAAGATCAAAGCTGATGTTATGAACTTAATTTAGATTCTAAAAAAAAAACAGAGCATTAGATTACTTCATCTAAGTAATTTAAGTATGAATGGCATCAAAAAATATCAATTAAAGGTGTTGTCATAAATTAGCTCATGAAATCTTTTATCTCAACCAAAGAGAAGCCCTTATCGTTTTTTTCTCTCTATAATTAATTACGTCTTCATTCTCATCTCACTACTTTATTAACTTAAGTCTCTTAATTAATTTACAAAATGGTTTTAATAAAACAGTAAATTTATCATAAGTCCCTTCACAACTTATTTTGTAACTCTAAAATGTGATTTCGTTTCAAAATTAAGGAATTGTTTTAAAGCTTCAATATATTGATATTACGTATATACTATAACTTCTGTTTTTATTATTACTCTAGTTCTATCCAAATGTCTTTTATTCTAATTTTCGATTTGTTTTTGCATTGTATTTATATTTGAATAATAATAAATTATTCATATTACAAATTCTGTATACAGTTTTATTGAATCGTTAAATATTTTGGATCTGATTTGTATTTGTGAAACTATAACATGGTAAACAGTTAATATTCAACTCTTCAATACATTTCAACCTAATAAATAACTTAATCAGTTAGTTTGTTAACTGACCACACTGGTGAATGTCAAACCTTATTGCTTAAGCTAATTTAGCTGAGCCAATTCAAACAAATATATTTCATTTAATTTTATTATTATAATTGCCTTAAAGATACCATAGAACTAAGCTCTTAATCTTTAATACTAAATCCTAATAAAATTAAATCCGAGAGAAATATTATATATATAAAATTGATAATTTTAGTCAATTGGTCTGTATAACTGCAAAATATCTTGAATTATTAGAAAGTTAAAGTACTATTCATCCAGAGAATAGATTATTACAAAATAATATCGTCATAGGATCACAATTAACGGAGTAATGATATATTTTCAAATAAGACACGGCCCACATGTCACTCATAACACCAACATCACGTCCAGGAAGTTCATAACTGTCATGAGTTACTGACTATTCTCATTGAACTGTTCTATTTAAGATCTAAGTTGCCCTTTATACGATATTTTGGCTTACTTTCACTCCGTCAAAACGATCGCATATATTGTTTGAATATGTCAAGAGCTTTAGCCATCAAAAATTATCTAAAATATATCTATTTGATGTATATAATTGTATTTCTTCGTTGATAAAATATTAATAATATATTTTTTCTATCATTTGGTGATGAGTTCTAGAGGATTTAACATGTATATAAAGATTATGTAATTCTTTCATATACCGTAGAGCTTAAATAATACTTCAATTAAAGTTTAAACAACTACTTGCCTTGATTTTTCACTCCATTAGACTCCAAATTTGTTTGTATTTATTATTTTTAAATATAAATTCCAAAAAATAAATTTACAATTTAACCAAAATCACTATGGTATGTCCATTACATCAACAATTCATATGTACTTAAAAGGCCTTAAAAGGATTTTAAACTTTTGATTCCTTAAACTCAAATTTAATGTTGTTGAATAGTGAATGTACTAAATCTTGAGGAGACTAATAACATTGCTTAACTACCCATTAACTCTTTTTTCATACTCTTATTGAAGGAAAAATTAAGAAACTGAATATTGATCTAGTAAAAATAGTTGATTGATGAATCAAAAGAGACGCAGTTATTAACATTTATAAAGGAGATAAACTTAGAAACATTGCTCTGCGCTTGACAAGGCTCATCCACCGACAAGGAATTTGTAGAATTGCCAAACGAAAATGGAAATACGGAAGGAATTACTCTTGTATATGATTAAAAAGATAATTGGAGGCTGAGAATACAAATACAGAAGTGGATTAATTCATTTAATTATAATTAATTAATATACACCTAATATAGAATACAAATTTATTCTATTTATTTAATATTTATTATACTAGAAATGGCAGGTTAACTTCGATAAACGCTTTCAATTCCCAATATATTCTATTCAGCACTATTTTAACCATGCGAGCTCAATATATAATTACTTACATTTTCAAATTTCTTTAAACACCACAAGTTCATAACTATACATATTATGTAAGATTAACAATATAAGCTCATGGCCGATAAATAAGAAGAAAAAGTCATTCCATTTTTTTGTTTTTTTTTTTTGATGAACTATTAAATTATTGCACATATATTATATTGTAATATACCTATGTATTGAGCTGAATAGTTATACATTTGAATGATTAAAGTTGTTTTAAGTAACTTTGCTCAAGGGACTTTGTTTTGTTTGTCTTTGAATACCTTGGTTTACTTTTTAAAGGTAAAAATGAACTTCAATACTCAATATTAAAATATATGTAATCATAAATTTATTGGAGTATGTTCAAAAAAGTAAAAAAAAAAAATGTGCATTAGAAGAAAAGTTGAAATGAATATGTATGCATGAAATATGTAAAATAATATGTTAAACAAATACATGCATAAAGAGGAAAAAAGTCAGTTCTACTATTTTCACCATTATTTAAATTGCTTGATTTCATTTCAGTTCATTAGGCTTTGTTTTTTAATTTGCAGTTTGCCGGCAGAGGGATCAGCAATTTGCTCATATATGGATTCAAATGTGAGCAAAGCTGTAGGTAAGTGCTATGGGCCAATGTTGTCATCTGAGCTCAGAATTGGTTTGAAATTGTTGTCATTTAGACATCGTATACACTCTCATAAGGTTGGTATAGAATACAGGGTCACGAGGCGTTGTCAAGTTTACAATCTACGCAGGTAAAGAAGAGTCTCATTTTGAAAGATGTAAATATTCGTACATAGTATTTTACTAGAATGTTACAGGAAAGAAAATCAATCATGCAAGGACATGGTCAAAGAAATTATATAAAAAACTAAAAGCACAACGTATCTGCCGAACGAAAGGAGCAACAAAAATGAAGAAAAAAATATTGAAAATGTCAAAATTAAATGTATAAAGCTAACTTTATAACTTGTTATAATTTTTTAAATAGCACTTCTATAAACATTTTGTATTAATGAAAATATAAATCATTGTTACTGGTCTACATTATGAGTAATTATCCATGTCTTTCTAATTAAATAATTATCTATTAAATACTACATTGAATCTATTATATTTATTTTTCGTAAATTAGATTCGAGTTTTTAACGCAATTAATAAAAGTATTACAATTAAAATTGTCCTCTAAAATAATATTGTAAAGAACGTGTTTATTAAAAACATTGATTCTGTTTTCACAATTTATTTATAGAACTTTGTTGTCAATTGAAGAATGAACAAATTTTGTTTTCTGTATGAATTTATGCTTGAGCGTCACATTTACGTATGGAGTTGTATATCAATTACCTTTTCGTTGTTTTGGTTTTATTTATAAGGTAGGCAAAGCATTGTTTGATATGGATCATTGAATTTTATCTTTTACACTTCCTAAATCCTATATTTTGCTTTAAAAAAGTCATAGATAAGTCAAAAGGAAAAAAAAAAAAAGACTTTTTATTTGGTTACTTGATCTATTTTTAAAATTATATAAAAATTGGTTACAAACAGTAAATTTATAGTGAGCAAAATTTGTAAAGAAAGAATCACATATTGTATCACGCAACCTTTTCTTCAAAAAGAATGATTAAAAAAACAACCAAAGTCAGTTTGTAGTTAACGAAATATTTCATAATCTAGAATTATTTCTGATTTAATAGTTCACAACTAACCAAAAGCTAAATAGTGTTCAAGCAATCAGCGTTCAGAACACTGATAAGGGGAATAGAAATAAAAAAATTGATAGCTGACAAATGAAATACAGTGACAATATTTATATTAGTAGAATAGCTTTGTACTGAACTGAGGGATTCACTGAATCATGATTCTCAATATCTGATTCATAATTTTTATTTTATTTTAAATTGTAATTCGTAAAAAAAAATTTCCCATTATATAAAGTTAATTTAAATTCAAAGCAAATCGTAATTTTTAACTACCATTTACACATTTAATATATTTTATTGGATACAAAAAAGTTATTTATAGGTATACATATATACGTACATTTATAGAACATGGTTACAACTAGTATAGTATTCAATAGGATATATTCTAGTTGCTTGGATCCATCTAGCCTTTACTCCTCCTCCCCTTTAAACACATGTGAGCCAAAATGAAAACGAGTATATTAAGCACAAAATATATTTTTCAATAATAAATAAACCATTTGAATCGGTTTTCACAACTATCACTAATAGGATGAGTGTACTTAGTGTACTGGCATTAGATACAACTCATCAGATTGGAACTCACAATGAAACAAACGTAGATCCCCACGTTTCTAAGTCTGTTTCTTTGCTTGAAAAGAAGCAAGACAACTGTACTGAACGCCTGTTCTACCAAATATGATGTTGAAAAAACAATAAAATATATTTCGTCTTATCTTGATATGATATTTTGAACTTTGGACTTTGTTCAATGCCGTTTTGAATTGAAATTAATTATTTATCTACCTCTCCTGTTTCGTCACTACTGATTCCCTTTGAATGGATTGATTGTGTGATACTTTTTACCATAAAAAATCATAATATATTTGATACATGTTTCTTTGTAACTCTTTTTGGTGAGCAGAATACACCATACAGGAGTCATCATCTGATATGTCCTTTTCTTTATCGAATTCACAAAGCCATGGCAACCTGTAAACTTCATGGTGGACTAGACTTTACTTTACTATTTGTATATGTTGCATAAAGTAACGTTTCCCTCTATAATAAGAATCCAAAAATCTCCAACTATTTCCATTGTAATTTTGTTAGAACTGTATAAAATATATCAGAATTTTCTACAAGGTGTGACTTATATAAGCAGATTGCACTAGCTGTAATTTGTACGTTTCATAACGTATCATTTAACTATAACTCCAGCTATTTTTTGTTTACAAACTGTGTACATTGATGTTGTCATTTCCTTTTGATCTATTAAACCGTAAATAACATCGCAGAGATTCAAAATAATTTCAAAAAACATTGCAGTCTCTCCGTCACAAGTTTACTACATTAAATTCAACATTTAAAATCCTTCATCTCATTTTTTTTTTAATTGCAACTCATCCAATCTGCTTATATTTACATGAATCAACTTGTGCACAACGGATTTTTATGATGAGTACATATATAATTAAAGTACTATACAGCATTCATGCTCTTTTGATTATAAAAGGTTCTCTTCCTTTGAGCAGTAATACATTTTTTGATACTCAAATCATAAAAAAAAGGAAAGCTGATGTAAACAAGGATCTTAAATTCATTAGTACCTTAGGAATACTAAAGCTGTTTCTTGATTCCTTAAACGAGTTAAATGAATAAGACATTATCAAAAACTTCTTTACTAGAAATGATCTCTAATTAGTTAATAGTGATTCAGCAATTTATATTTCAATGCAGAGTGAGGTAGAAGTGACCAGATGTTTCATGGAAACTTTAATAATATTTTGTTGTACTTAACTTTTGGAGTTTTTCTCACGACGAGCTTTTTTGTCCAATCGCAACCTCGACTCACAAAAGGGAAAGAAATTTTTTGGGAAAACAACTGGTAGCTGCTACCCTTCTGTATTTTCCTTGTTGCCAACTTCTTAATATTGGGCAGAGTTATTATTTAGACATACTGTACATTTATAAATTCTAACAATACCTTGTTTATTATTCAAAAGTTCAAAAAAAGGGCGCGCAATCCTTGATTTAATATATTTTTTATACATCAAAATCATAAATGATAATAATACCCTTTTTGAGTTTATAGTAGGTAGAGTCAACTGCTTTAAATCAGAAGAGTCAATTGATGAAAAACAGCTGATGGGAGATTATATAGCAGATTTTTATTTATCCCAAACAGCTCGGTGTGCCTATGAGACTCACTGTTCCAAAAGAAGACGACAATATTATTTAAAAGAGTAATAAGTTACTATTACATATTGCCCTGTGGAAAAGTAATATCACTTTACTTTATTGTTATTTTTATTTTCTTGGATTATAAATTATAGATTGAATAATTGTTTTAAACTGAAAAGTTGTAGATACAAATTATCAACGAATGTTTGACAAATTATTCTTAGATTAATGGCTTTTTTAATAAAATATATTTTAATATAACACATTTTGACAACAAATATTTATTTTTATACAAAATTAGTAATATTTTCCTATATCTCATTAGTAAAGTGATATCGTTACTTTACTAATAACTATATAAAGAAATTGCATTTTAGATATATGTATATGTTTTTAATAATTGCTTAGTCAAAATTCAATACTTAAAAAATTGGAGAGCAAAGGAAGTGCATGGAGTATATGAATTAACGAACAATATTTAATTATTTTGATTAACTATGTTATTTCAATTTATCCAAGACATAAAATAATCAATCTCAGTTAAAGAAAATTAAATTAGTTATTTGTGAACTTAAACCCACCAAATCCAATCAATATTTATTGATTATTTTAACTGAGGATTGGAAAAAATAATGAAAATCTATAAATGGTTTATTCGATAGGAAAGTTATCAAAAAAAAAAAATTGTTAAATCCTTTCAAAGGTTGGAAATTGTATGTAGGAATGAATAACTTTTTTTTTAATCATGAATATAGGTATATTTAAATTATTATATCATTTATATTTTTGCCTAATCGTTTTTTCTTCTAAACAATTCAATATTCAAAAAGTTAGCTATACAATTAGTGTTTTAGTTTCCTCATACAGGGATAAAGGAAGTATATTCCTTTGATGAAGAGGATAATTATTTCAAAACAAAACTATTTATTTCAATTTGTATTTTGATATTTTATTATAATAAAACGTTTTTTTCATGGCGAAATATTGAATAAACGAAATTATATGTTTTTTTTTTAAATATTCATAGAAATATATTTATATATAAATTGAAACATTGCTAATAAAAGAAAAGCAAATTGGTATTTGGCTATCACATTAAAAAAAAAAATTCTAACCACTAATGAACATGTTCTTGATATAAAAATATGATTAAGGTCAAGTTGGCATGGAGCAGTATAAGCAATCAAGTAAGTATAAATTAAACGAAAACGACATTATTGACTGCCAAAATATCAAAACAATTATTTTTACAAAAAATAAAACACTATGTTTATACGTAAAAAATAAATAAATGATAAATAGATCAGAATACAATCAACATAGCAAGGATACAATAGTCTGTAAAGAAATTAAATTTGTTTTGCTTTCGTGCAAAACCATGTATGCTGAATGTACATTTTATTAAGATGAATTCAATACATTAAAAAGGGATAATAAAGACTGATGGGCCTACGTGGGAACGTAGCATTGTCAAGCATTCATTCATATAATTAACTTAACTTGAAATCTGAAGAATCTCATTTAATGAATGTAAAAAATAAGGATTACTGTTTCCAGGCTCAATAATTTAATCTCTAATTATAATAAAAAATAAGGCGAGTTTAAAGGTGCTCACTTTTAAAAGTGAAAGTCGTGTATTTATTCTTTAATTTTTAAATTAGATTAAAAACCTGAAAATAAGAAATAAAAAGTTTATAAGCCTCCCCCCAAAAGAAAAAGGTAATGTTTTCTAACACGCAAGCAATTTTATTAGGCTCAGAACAAGATAAGGAAAGTTTGAAGACATTTTGAAAAAATGCAAGACCTTTACTTATGATTCTTGATGTATGGGTTTTTTTTTCATGTCGAAAAATAAGTCTGAATCTCTAATATGTACTAGGAAATCGTTAATCAGAAAATCAATTCATAAGCAAAAAGTTTTAATTTAAAATGTTGATTTTTGTATTATTTGACATTTTAAGAAAAGATCAAATACCCATTCGAACTTGGGCACAAAAATCTTGTGGCAAATTGTTATAGTACTATGACAAATCAGAGCTGATTTTTTTCACTCCACCAATGACATGGAATTTCTGCTTTTGGAGTCTGTCACAAAAGCAGAAATTCCATGTCCTCGTTGTTTCTTCCGTCGCAAATCGCAACAAGAACACTTTTTCATCAATCTTTTGTCACTAAAAAATCTTTGATTTCAGCCATTTTTTTAAGGTGGTGCCAAAAACATTAATATGACGAGAAAAAAAAATTAACGACAAACTGCAATAACTAGGAATGTAAATAATATGCAAATGGGGTGTGTAAAATAATAAAAAAGAGAAAATCAACCTGGTAACTCTGACAATTTGATGAATGTTGAGAGGGAAGCAGCTTGAGCTGTCATGACCTTTTACTGAGCTGCAATCTGCTATTCTCCTTTATATATACAAATGAAGACATCAGTAATAAATAAGAACATTATGTATACCATTGATGAGAGGTAGAAAATTAACTGAAATTAATGTCAAGAAATTATATATTTTTTACTAATAATAATTATACGAGGACTTGAGCCCTTTTTTGTTTACATTTTATTTGCTATATTAACCTTAATGTATATATTTCTTCATGTGAGATCTTTACTATCAGGTAGATGTTCTCCCCTCAGTAGTAATAAAGAAAAAATGATAACAGCTTGTGAAAACAAAAAGTACTGTTCGAAGAGCCAACTCCACAAAATCTCGCACGCGGCATTTTGCATATTTTTTACATTCCTAGCAATAACTGTGCATCAACGCGCGCGCAAAGTTTGTTGTAAAGGAGCACACTTATCCTCTGTATTTGTCTCCAATTAAAAAAATTACCCATCTCAGGATTTAATCTTTGAATATATCTATAAATTATCGTAAGAATAAATGATTTAATAACATGTATTTGTATCCTTAAACTCAGTTTTTGTTTCATTTTATCTCAAGGTCTGTCTGTAAGGACCTATTTCATACACAAAAATACTCATGATATACCTGAACTATAAGTGTCTAGATTGAAAAATAAGATATTAATATTTTGATGAAGAAGGCAAACCGAACATAGTTTTTAAGACAAGGCAGTTGCTATAGACTTTTTTTTTTCAAACCAAAAAAAAAATCTATGATCATGAAATTTATACTACAACTGTAAAAAAAAATCAGACATTTGTGTCAGCTTTTCATAGAGATATATTTGATAAAAACTAACGTTAAATTGTAAAAATAGCAATTTTTTTAAGGGACAATATTTTTGTTTTACTGTAGTCAATTTTTCAAACTTTTTTTTGCTAGAAGTTATATCATTTACATTGTTAACTCTTTTGTCCTATCCTTTATGTAATTTATTAAAAGTCAAAGCATACTCATTGAGAAGAGATTGAAGTAAGTGTAACATTGGGTTCAAAATGAATCAGTTGATAGAAATATTGCAATTGTCAACGTATTATTTATTATTTATTTTGGAGTACATTTTATCTAGAGGGCCTGGGAGAAGTGTACGCATGAAAGTAAATTTTTCTTATCTATAATACTTATGAGTGATCTAAAGTACAAATCTTGCACTATCTAAATGTACAATAATAAATTGAAAATTAATGATAATAATAATAATAATTAATCCAACACCTTGAAAAGTTGTGTTATTTATTAGTAAATAAATATTTTTTTTAGTTTTGATTGTCTTAGTTCATAGCAATCTATTAATAAATTCATTCAATAACAAATAGATATTTGTATGTAGGTCTTAAAAACTCTGGTACACCTAACTCAAAATCAAAAAGCACTACGTCTCCCCAACATAACTAACATTTTCACAGCATCAGAAATTGAAAAGGATTCAAGTAGCCATTTGTGAAATGTCCAACAATAAAACGTATAGAGTTGAGAAGGTAATAAACATTATTTCTTTAATATAACATCCATGTGTGTAGGCATATACCTATATACATACTTCTATACATAGGCCTATTTACTTATGTACATCAACAATAAAAAATATACTTATACATATGTAGGTATGTTTAAGTATAGATCCAATTCTTTGTTATTTTGTTGTTGTTTTCCAATTCCAAGACATTACAATTTATTTTACGATGTTCATTGTTTATTTGCTCTTTTGAACAAATAGCAAAAAACTACAGGAACCAAAAAATGCCTCGCAGGTAGAGAAATACATTCGTATTCATTTTTGTATACCTACTAAAGCTTCTTCTTTGTTTAAAGTAGAGATTTTATACAGAGGTAACATATCATAAGATTGAAGGGAAAAAGACTGAATATATTTTTTTTGCTATCATTTCTACGGGGGTTATATATAGGACTGTAAATAATATGCAGTGTGGGTATGTTCAAAAAAAAAAGAAAGAGAAAATACCCCTGGTAACCTTGACAATTGTATAAATGCTTGAGATGAATGCAACTTCAGCTGTCATGACGTTTTACTAAACTACAATCTCCTATTCTCATTTATATTTACAAATAAAGACAAAAAATAAAGAGGCAGAAAATAAACTCAAAATATTTTATTTTTAGCAAATAAGTCGTAAATTAGTCATTACTACAGGGAATTGGACTTGAGCCCTTTTTGTGTACATTACATTTGCTTTATTAGCCTAAAAGGTTGTATTCCTGTAGACTGAAGGCCTTAAGAATGGATAGTATATGCAAGAAAAGTAAGCCTAATAATTTCATGAGCCCTATAGTTATGTATTAGTGCAGAGAGTGCATTTTTATGCATTGTTATTTACACAAACTTTTCCATTGTACTTACGAGTATATGGAAAAATTCCTTCTAAACACATTTTAATTGAATTATATTTTTTATTTCACAACAAAAAAAATTGCAAATAAGTATAAATATTTATTCGTTCAAAAGTCAATAAATAAAAATCATTACTTTAGTGTATGTATATCCATGTAACGTTGTTTGTATGCCACAAAAACTTTGAACTACCCTCTATACATACATACATACATGCATGCTTGTTTGTTCAAATATGGGATAGAAAGGCATATAAACATACATATATATTTATAATATATCTAAGAAGAAGTAAGAATTTGTACCTAGAGCAATCAATTTTATGGTGAAGATTTTTTATAATAATAATATTTATTTGTTATTTCGTAGTACATAAGTCGTGCTTTTGTAATTGAATTATAGAGAGTCAACAAAAGATAGGAGAAAATGAGATAAAATTTGTTGAGGGTATTTGTGTATTATGGCGGAGTATGAGTAAACGTGTTCAAAAGGGACTCAAAACTAGTTTAGTATGAGGAAAGGAAATCATATGGTAGCTCAATTGAATGACTCCAAAATGTTACTGATCTTAAAATGTTCATCTTTTTTATATTGCTAAAAAAAAAGGATGGGAATTTTGTAATTTGAACGTACTCAATTTCTAATAGTTAGCTGATTCCTTGACCATTCTGCTTAATAAATTTATTTAAAATTATCATAAAGACTCGGAGACAAATATCAATTAATACCATTAAGGCTAATTAAGTTATTTTTATTTCTTTTTCTTTTTTTTGCAATCAAAAATATTCTACTGCTGTCTCATATTTTCTAGATTTGTTCCTTAAAATCAAATGAAAAGGTTACATTTAAAAAACATTAAATTTGAAAAAGTCACATTTGATAAATTTGCACGACAGTTTAGCATAACAACTCTCCTTGATTAAGTATCCTTTCTACTCATGCTTTTTGTAGCTGAAATTGGCAAAAATATCATAGGATAGAGTCTTGAAAAGTTCTAGTATAGCTATTCCTAGAAAATTAAGAAGTCAACATCGTCTACATCAGATTAAATTTGTATATAACGGATGACCTCAGTCATGACTGATGAACGATCGTCTATGTATCTCATGACATGTTTATTTTTATAACAACACAGAAAAAAAAAGATGGGCTTTTTTATCTTTTGAGAATTCTTTTTCATCACTACTTTCCCTTCAACATTCATTTATAGGAAATACCCGAGTAGAAAATACACTTTAAATAATTACTATGCATTTGAAAATATGTATTTTTCTAGGAAATATTATTCATTTAAGACTAAATTTAGCTTTACAAAATGTTGTATATTATGCCACTTGAGGCCTCCGAGGGATAAGAAGACTTCTGTTGGTAATGGTTGTGATGGTGGTTGTATGCCATCCATGTAAAGTCTAAACTACATTGATTACACATCCGGTTCATGTCAAAAGTCTTTGAACTCTGAGTTCGTGTCGAGTCTGAATAAAAACAATACGAATTAAGTCATATTTGAGTCGTAGTCTTGAGAACAGGTCCCCAGTTTTGAGAACTAGCATGGTTTTATATCTGTACTTAACCAAGTTATTACATTTTCAAATGTATATATACATACTACATTAGCAAAAATTCGCTAGAAATCTAAGACTCACGGTAGAGCTACTTGAGTAGTAGCGCACTGAGGGATTAAGAAACCAGCTGAAACTCTTCTGCGCGCTACTACTTAAGTATCTCTACCGTGAGTCTTAGACTTCTAGTGATTTTTTTTCTCAAAATTAAATGAAAGGTTTCACATTTAGAAGGAGGGTTTCTCCTCAGTTAAGGATTCTTATTGAGTACTTGATATCTCGTTTATTGATCCATTTCATGTGATATTCAAGGATTTATTTAAGTACGAAGGATTTGACCAACTTTTGAGCCTACTACCGTACCCTACGCCCCCAGGAGTTCCTTTAGATCAGAGCAAAGACTGGAAATGGAATCTGCATTAGAGACGCATGTGGATCATTAGTAGGGTCCAATTTTTCGCAAACTTTAGGACTTTCGAAAAAAAAAAAAAATATTGCAGATTTGAAAGTAGAGTACAAAACCAAATAACTTTTATTATACTTATACCCCTTAGGATTTTTGAAAGTTCAACTTGTTTGACCTGTGAAACCAGCACTTGAATTACTACTCGAACCAAAAATCCAACCTTTTTAATTTTATAAAATTTGAAACATTTCGGACTTTAACTATGTTTCAAATCAAAAGAGTTCTGATTATTGTATACACTCTTCTTTTACCTACTTCATGTTAGGAGCACTAGGTATGTCTGTATGTATCCCTGTGTGAGTTTATTGAAGGGAACACATAAAAAATATTAACAAAAAGAAGTATAAAGAACCAACAGCTCAGGAACTCCTTTAAAAAAGTTTTGATAGCTAATAAAAAGAGCAACCACTCATATCATTTCTCTCTCTCTCTCTCTCTTTCTCTTTTTTTTACTCCTCCTAAACTTTACATTATTTCAAAGTTTTATATATATATATATATATTTACATATGTATAACCTACTCGTATATTAGTGTGTAACCCTATAGGTATGTATGTAATATTAGAAAACTTGAACTAAGGTGACTTTTGTTTTGTGTATTTCCATACAATTTAATTTCTTGATTTTACTTTTAACAAAAAAACTAAGAATGAATATATATATATATATAATAAAAATACAACATGTGATTAAATATGAATTCATAACTATATATAATATATTCATATTTATTCGAAATTCTTCATTTAAAACCAGAAGACTTGACGAATTTAATCAAGCATTTCCCTCACAATATCCTAAATATGAATTATTGCGATTGAAAGGAGTAATATCACAGTCATAAATACAGTACAAAGAAAGAATTGATGTGTATGTATATCATCAAAGACTCACAAACTAATAATAAAATAATTGAATTGGATTTTTCATTTTAAGTATCAACCACAGTTTATTTACGAATGGTTAATTTTATTACCTATAAGCATTAAAAGTGTCTTTGTCTATGAAAAGAGGTTAAAAAAGTCCATAGAGTATGAAGACAATGTAACATGTACATAATGTATTTATGCCTACTTATGTACCAAGATATATGTATGTATGTATGTAATTCCATCATTTATTTTAAGACAATAACAACAATAAGAAAAGAGTAGAAAGAAAATCTCGTAAATTGGATTAGAATATGAGTGTTATGCGAAAAAAAGAAAAAGAAAAGGATAACCCTTTAAAAAGTATGATTATACACGTACTTTAGAATGAGGTTCAGGTGTTGAATACAATTTCCTTTTCTTATCTTGCTTCAAAAAGAAATGGAAATAAACAAGGACATAAATGTTATTAAAGAAATGAGGGCCTTTGTAAAGGGTATATATATATATATATATATATATATATATATATATATATATATATAGATTATACAGGTTCTTAAGGAAAACAATCAGTCGTTGGCATGTTCATAACCTGAGTTAATTTTTTTTTTGTAATTTTAATGTGTTTAAATGTGTTAAGAGTAATCTAAATATATGCAAATTAATATCAAGTTCTGATTTGCATATTGTTTTTTATGTTAACTATATAATATTATGTACATTGAACATTTAATCCTTGGAAGAGGTAAATCTGAATGATTGAAGGATCGGAAAGGTAAATTAAACAAAAAAGGTTCACAGCAAAGTATTATTAAATACATTATGTGTAAGAAATCTTCTTGATATATCCTTCAAAATCTTCAGCGAATCCTTTTCCTTCATTGAGTTCCTCTAGTAAAAAAAAAAACATCAGACAGTTTTGCATGTTGACATGCCATATTGTTAAAAAGTATGGGGCTTCTTCTAGTACTTTAAAGGGCTTTCTTCCTTCTGAACCTACTACACTCAGTATGATAATTTGTCGATCAAGGTCCTAATTTTTTCAGATTTTCTTATTTTTATCCAAGAGATTTTCTTTTTTGATCCTTCTATATTATTGACTCATTTTTTATTTCATAAACTTACGCCATAAATATTTGGATTCCAGCTTATTGATTGTTTGATAGTGATCATCATAATATAAATCTTTTAACCTTTCATCTAAATAGGCAAAAAGATTCATTAATTTATTAATACATTTATCAAACGCTTAACAAAACATTAGGAACTTTTCTTTTTTCCATTCTACAATGTATCGATATATAGTTGAACATTTAATATCTTATTGAAAGTCCTTCTTCATTTGAAACAGTTAAACAATAAGCAAACAACTTCAGTATTTGACTATTATGTTACCTTAAATGCATACCTTAAACATAAATATGTTTAGTATATTCACTAATCTATTTAGTGGGTAAATATGTTAAAAAGCAAAATATCTAATTGGAGTTGTTGATATATTTACTTCTTTTGTTGGTACACGGGCACGCCAAAAACATTCCTTTTCAGAAATTCCTGCTTGCCGGAATTTCCTCTTTTTCACATTTCTAACTGTATTGCTCTAAAGGGTTAAACTTAATTTATTTCAACTGTATTTATATCACATTAAATATCAAATAATTTTCTTTGGAAACTTTAGAATATTCGTTGCAGATTATAATTACTATAGCCAAGGTTTAAAATTATTGTCGACAATGTACGATGATCATTACACATATTACGTTCCGAATACATTTTTTATTGTTCAGACCTAGAACATTATAATATTTTTTCGGATATCACGATCTTCCCCTCTGAGTTACATCATTTGATCTTGAAATATAACTTCATCATTGTTAAAGCTTTATTTTGCTAAATTTTTACATTTCATGTACAGGATTTTCTCTCATTCGTTAATTAAAATATCTTTTTTCTCTTTGGCTACACTAAAATCTATACCATTAATTGGTCCAAATGCTGTCGGGTAGACTCAAGGGGCACTATAGACGTTCAAAGTCAATGAACAGTGATGAAACCATCCATTCGAGGAATTCGAGGAGAGAGTCACAGAATTTTGATGTATCCACAAAAGCAGCTACTTGGTTGATTGTACTATATCTAGACTCGTCATGTTAATTTAAAGAAGAATGTTATGAAAGGTCAATTCATGAAATACTTTGTTATTCATTGAAATTCATGATTAAACCGAAATAAAAATAGCTAAAGCCAAAAATGCTTGACTAGAACGTCTAATTTTTATTATTTCTTAAATATTTTTAGTCCAATTTTCCTAGAATAGAGGTATAAAGAAAATGTTTAATTTGTCTACAATTATCAATAGAAATCATTTGCCCTTCTACTTTTCAAGTATTTCCAATGTTAGAAATTCTTGTTGAAACTGTTAGAAAATTATCTCAATCAAGTTATGGTTTGTTCACAATTAATTAAATAAGTAGTATAAAATAACTTTTATTTGATACTATGGCCATATTTATAAAAAAAATTTTATACATACATATTTTGTTTATAAGAAGAAATGAAAATTGTCAAATAAAAAAATTCATTTGCCTCGTGAAAAATTGAGTTAATTAAGGGAATGACGAGTACATTACTCATTTTCTTAATTGCTCAAATTGTATATATTTAAATGAAACATGTATCTTCATAATGTTACACGGTTGCTATTATTATTTCTATAATAATTATTATGATTTGAAAATAAAAATGCAATAAAAAGAGATTGTCCCTACTACTTTTCAAAAAGAAAAACAAAAGTTGGTAACTTCGATATGTTTACCTATGAGTTTAAATAGTAAAATTGCTATATACATTATCACAACGCTGGGAATGAGGTCTAATTTCATAACAAAAGGTATTTGATTCTCTTAGCAACATCTTGTTTGCTCAATATCTTTTTTGAAGGTATATGTATAGACAAGCTGTCAGTTAGTGCATTATAATAATAATTAGGACTGGTTGACGAAGGGCTATGGTTTTATCAAAAGATTATAATGAGTGGCTTTGTTTTTATTTTTATTTTAAAAAAAAAGATAGTTCATGGACCTATGGTTTTTGGACCATGAGTCAGGTTTCATTAAGTTATGAAAGTTAAGACATATTTCATAAACAATAAATACATTTGCAATATCAATGGTAAAATAATTAATACGCTATTTATTTCAAAAATAGATTTATTATTCAAAGAACAATCATTTCCCCATGCAAGAGGTTTTCATTCATGTTTTGAATGCAAAGTTTAATTGGTTATTTAACAAAGATGTTAAACATATTGTTTGAATAACATAAGAAGACCAGCAATACAATAACAATGTTTATTATTTTTTAGACTTTATTTGTTTAAATATGGACGTATTAGCCTTGAAAGTTTAAGCACAAAACCGTTCATATCCTAGTTGCTTGTAAAACCATTTGAAAAGTATCATATGATTAGTCTTACTAAGTTACATGTAACTTATATTGCTCAATTACCATTTTTGTGTGCTAAAGTACAAGGTAAATCCCAAAATGTGATTTCAATATTTTTTTTTAATTTGAAGACTTCAACCCAAAATCAAATTTTATGCAAATTTTCATTTACTCTTTTATACATATATGTATATGTAAAAAGTAACTATTAATTTAGGTAATGAGGGTTTTTTTAAATTATTAATTATATGTTGACACACAATAATATATATTAACAATAAATTATTATACTTTAATTACATTTCTTTATAAAGCAATTTATCACGGAATGCTTAAAATTTCAAGTACATAGCTGTCTTAATTATGTTTTATGTTTTGATAATAACACATAGTAATTTTTATTCTATATACGTATTCATCTAAAAGTGAAATAACAAATAAATTTAGTTCATAAATAGCCATTTATTCCCAATTATGGGACTATTTGTCATTTAATAATAAGGAATCATACTCATTAAACGCTTACAATTGATGAAATTTGTTATACAGATTAATGAAATAACGAAATTGTGAATATATGGGACAGGGCATAGAACTTTTAAAAATTGATTTTTTTAAACGACTATAAAAGCACGGCTGTTAACATGAGGAGCAACTAAACTATAATATATAATTAAGTAAAAATCTGGAGAGCATTAATAAAAGAACTATAATAAACTAAATATGTGATATGGAGTCATTTAATTTTTTTTTTTAAATTACGAATCAATCGACGCAAGAAGAACTTTATATTTTTATCAGAACAAGAGGTATAATATGTAATCCAACAAGTTAAACCAATCATTGACATCTTAATAAGGATGAATATCCTGCTGCAGCCAATACCATTATTATAATGTTTTGATCAATTTTGAAAACCTTTGCAATCCTTGATTTTTCTGTGATAAAGCATATACAATATGTCATATATGTCAGAATATAACAAGAAATCAAGTTTATCTGAAATATTTCAAAAATGAGTTCGAACTGCACTCATATTCTTGAAGCAGTTCTCCTTCGTTTGTATTTAAAGTATATTTCGATTAATTAAATAATACCTCCAATAATTGTAGCTTAAGTATAGGAAAAAACCAACTGCCACTAAATAAATCTCTGGGGCTATGAAAAAGATGGACTTTCTTTAGAAGACCATATCAGCTTCATGTACAGTCGTGACATTTATCCGATTCCTTTATTGGATAGAAAACAACTCTTGGTTTCTCGAAAAAAAGTGACATTTTAGCAAAAACCGTGCGCGATAGGTCTTAAAATGACTCCGAAATATTTGGCCGTTATATTTATGAAGTAGAAAAACTTAAAAGTGGATTTTATCCTTTTCAATATTTGAAAACAAACTTCCTTTCTTGTTGACTTGACACATCAGTACAACTTGAAGAAACAAATGCATTGCTCGTGTTTTGGTAAGGGTGTTACAATGGGAGTCCAAATAACAGCATCAAGGGATGATAAGCTTTTTTATCATCCCTGCAACGTTTTATACTATAAAATCCTTCACAATTATGAGGGCTAGACAACTGGCAAAAGTGTGAATTATTATAGGATTGAAAATTTAAATTTTCAATTCTACTAATCAAGATTTAAAACACTTATAAGGGACAAGATAAGATGAAAATGAGGAACAGACAATTTTGGGGTTTCTCCGTAGGATATTTTATTAAAATGAGGAATGTAGGCACTTAATAGATTGGAAAGGGGAATTAATAAATTTAAATGTGCTATTTTTTTAAGTGGAGTGTCATTTTGATATCCATCTAAGGAGGAACATTTTGTTATATGAAAAAAAAATAAAAATGTAAGGATTAAAAAGAAATTCAATTATCGTTTAAAAGGGAAAATGTTCGGCATTAATTTATTGCCTTTAAAGTGTAGGCTTTGAAATATATTTAAGTAAGTATATAATATCATTAAATTTGATACCGATAAATACATTTTTTCTTGTGCTACAAATATGTTTTTTAAAATGTTTTTTAACCTTGAAAAAAGTAAAGGTAATAAAATGAGACAATTTGACCATTTCTGATATTTTATATTGGTGTGTAAAATTATTTTTTTCATATGAATTATAAATAAATAAAAAATGAAATTTTAATAAAGTTTAACCCTTCGAAATATCCATGAAGTTAAAAATATGGTTTAAGAATTTTTGTGATGTTTCTATATATGAAGGCTATAGAGAATAAAAATAACTAATAAAATAAACTCGTTATATACCAAATTTAATATTTATGTCAGATATGTGCTTATATTTTATGATGAACGCTCAGAGAAACTATGTACACTCAAATTATTATTTTTTTTTTGGTCAAGTATTGACCCAAGAGTTTCAATATTATAGCATCAAAAGTTAATGACTGACCATAAAGGTTCATTAAGACCATTAGAAATTTAGGCTTCAAAAATGTGTATATAACTCATTGTAACTAGTTGTGATCTACTCACTAAAGTTTAGCTCACTTTTTTTGTTATCATAACTAAATATATGTATATTGATTTTTTTTAACATTTCCAACTGTATTACAACTGTCTTTGTAGCTGAGAAGCGATGCAATGCATATTTGACACGTTATATTCAAATGCAATTTTTTGGTATATTTTTGTACATGGCTTGGTAACAAATATTAGAAATATATGACTTTACTTTTGAATGATGCTGATAAAATGTTATAGTATTACTTGAATTATTCACAAATGGAGGAGAAACTTCAATATTTAAAGCAATATTATTTTAAGATGAATATTGTAATTATATTTGTATCAAATATTTTTTAATGGAATCTACAAATAATGTAGGTATTAATTTTTTTCATTCTTCCTTTAGCGATCGATGCTTATCCTTTAAAAGTCTTACAAAAAATGAATCTAATTTTATAATAAAGCAAGAATATCAAAGGTTTTTCCTTTTTTTATTACATAACTGCATTTTTCGTGAACAAAAGTTTCATCCCTACTGATGTCTTATGGGATTCTCTCAATCATATTTTACTTTTATTTTGAACAAAAGGGAAGTTCATTGATTTCTTGTAGCTTTTTACTGAGGAAACTTGACCAACACATCCTTCCAAATGTAATACTACCTGTTTGAAGGCCTATGGGGCGACATCCAACATGTCACTGCTGGGTTTTGAATACCAATAAAGAAGTTAAATAGTCAAATTAATTTAATTCATTTTTAATCGTTAGGAGTAAAGGATAGATTTTTTTTGTAGAGACACAAAACAACTTAAAAAGGAAATTAAATCTATATAAAAGGACCTTCTAATTATTATTAGAATTGAATTTGTAGCTACTGGGTTCTTTTAAAACTTGTTTATGTCCACGGGAGCAAAAGGAAATACAAAGCAAAATTATTAAATGAGAGGCATTTCTTAATTGACAGTAATCATAGTTTTTGTTTGTCTTATAAAAACTTATCTTGGTCATATATAATCTATTTATGTATAGCTCATCGTTAATTAAATTATGAAGGCGTAAATAAAACGATATAAACTTTGAGCATTTTCCTCCTTTCGTTCATATCTTGGCTAGAAGTTAACACTAAAAATAAAGTTTAGTCAAGAAATTGTTATATTATTTTTATATTGATACATAGGAATGTAAATAATATGCAAAATGCCACGTGTGAGATTTTGTAGAGTTGGCACATCGAACAGTATTTTTTGTTTTCTAAAACTGTTATCATTCTTCCTTTATTACTGAGGGGAGAACATCTACCTGATAGTAAAAATCTCACATCAAGGAATACATGCATTAAGGTTAATAAAGCAAATAAAATGTAAACAAAAAGGGCTCAAGTCCTCGTATAATTAATTATTAGTTAAAAATATATAATTTCCTGACATTAGTTTGAGTCAATTTTCTGCCTCTCATCTATGGTATGCATACATAATGTTATTATTTATTGTATATATAATGGAGAATAGCAGCTTCTAGCTCAGTAAAACGTCAAGACAGCTCAAGCTGCTTTCCTCTCAACATTCATCAAAATGTCAGAGTTACCAGGTTGATTTCCTCTTTCTTTTTATTTTACACACCCCATTTGCATATTATTTACATTCCTATTGATACATATGCAAATAAAACAATACCAAGGGGTTTTACTTAGAAGTACGTTGAAATAATTCTACTGGATCCTTCTGTAATGGTTAGGGGTCCCAAACAGCAGTCAATTATTTAATAATTAAATTATTTTTTCTTTTGATGGATTCTTTGTTGATCTTGCGTGTAGAAACCAGATTTTTAAGCTAGAACTATGATGGTAACGTATGAATTGAGAATTGCCCACTCAGTTTTCATTATTAAAAATATGCTTGATATAATGTATATATCTACTTTTTGCCTTAGTCGTCATCAAGGTCTTAAAACATATTTTTTTTGAGCCAAAGTTAAATTGATGTGTAATAGAAGCTACTTCCAAAAAGTTTGTCGTTATTATACAATTTGAAAAAAAGTGAAGGACGTGTCCCCACTCCTGGCATGAATCCTGTAGTAAAAATTATTTATTGATTCATGGAACATATGAATAATATCATATTCAAGATGAATATATATATATATATATATATATATATATATCAGTATATTTATGTCGAAACAAAATTAAAGGAAAATAAAAGTGAAAATTGATGAAACGAACTTTTTAACCCTCATACGTCCTTTGGGTCATTTTGACCCATTTTTAAATTTTAATTCAATAAAATTGTTACTTCTATACTTCCTATTTTTATAAAACTTGATCTCCTTAGTTAATTATTTGTTCTTTTTATGTCTATTTGATTAAAACGACAATTGATTATTGAAAACTAATTTTAAACAAAACGTTTTTGTTTCATATAAGGTCCTTGGGTCATTTTGACCCATGCATTGTTACTGAATGCGTCAATGCAAGAAGTTGTGTCTAATTTTTTTTTTCTTTGAGTGGATCTTTCTTTTTTTTTAGTTGTCATATTTCATAGGCATCGCAGTTTATTATAATATCAACATGAGTAGTTCAAAAAATATAAGTTTACAAAAGTCCATAGAACTAATTTCCAATAAAGCCAGGACCAATTGAAGACAATTTGGACTTTTAATACAGATCAGAATCTTCTATGAACGTAGAATCAGAATTATCACCGCATCCACATGAATCTAATCAAACTATTTATATATCCAAGAATGGAAAAATAGAGTGGGCAAATTCACCTGCACGACAGCCTTCTTTAAAATCAGAAGATATAATCAAAATGAAACCTGGTCCTACAAGATTCACTGTTAGCCATGTTTTGGATATACAATCTTCGTTTGAGCTCTTCTTATCTCACTCTATTTAAAAGTTAGATAAGACAAATCTTGAAGGGGGACGCGTCTTTGGTAAAGAGTGGTCGGTTATCGGCAAATTAGAGCTAAATGCCTATTTTGGGATCATTATTCTTGCAAGTATATATAGATCAAAAGGAGAGGCGACCGAAAGTCTTTTGGTCCCTGAAATATATATTTTGTGCAATGATGCCGTTGAAGAAGTTTAAAATTTTTTCCAGAGTTCTTCGATTCGACAACCGCCAAATGAGAACCCATAAACGTCAGAAAAATAAATTGACTCCAATCTGCGAAATATAGGATAAATGGGTAGAGAGGCTTTCTTACTCATTACTAGTTGGATTTAGAGGTTGATGTCCTTTTCGACTATATGTACATCCCTTCAAAATCTGCTAGGTATGGGATTAAAATTTGGACTGCATGTGATGCAGTGTCATCTTTTGCGTCGAACATGCAAATTTACATCAGAAAGTTAAGTGGGGAATGTGCTGAAAAAAATCAAGGGGACCGGGTAGTGCTGGACATGTCTCATGGTCTGCGTGGTCACAATATTATTTGTGATAACTTTTTTTACATCTTATTGCCTGGAACAAAAAGTTCTCCAAAAAAAATTGACGATGATTGGTACTGCTCAAAAAAATAGAACTGTTCTTCCAAAAAAAATCTTAAATTTGAAAGGTAGACAAGTAAATTCTTAGATTTTTTTATTCACAAACACAACCAGCCTCGTTTCCTACATACCAAAAAAAGGGTAAAAATGTTGTATTTATGAGCACTCAACATAAGGGACAAAATTATCACTAGTAAAGAAGATCGTAAGCCTAAAATCATTTTTGACTATAATTCGAACAAAGGGGGTGTTGACAATTTAGATAAACTACTAGCGTGCTACTCAAGCCAAAGAACCTATTGTTATATTTTACAATATTCCAGATTTTTCAACTTTTAATGCTTTCACAATTTGGATGGAAATAAATTCAGATTTGAATAAGAAGAAACTATACAAGAGGTATATATTCCTTGAAACCTTAGGCAAAGTGCTTGCGACTCCGTACGTGAAGAATAGACAAAATGCTCTCAGAGACGAGGCTTCGAAAAAATGTACGCAAAGAATGCTGGACGTCTCTCTACTTCCAAGTACTAGTCTTACAAAGTACCAATGTCAAAACTCTAAAGTAAATAACCTTCTGCTGTTCCAAAAAACGTCTAGTAAATATATTTATATTTCAGGAGACTAAAAGGAAACGTTGTCAGGTTTGTGGACCTTTGGGAGATTATTTTTTTTTTGTATTTATACCATCTTAATATTAGAAACTTAAAAAGAAAAAAAACAATTAAATTTACGTAAAAATTTGTTTTAATTTATATTTTGCATGAGAAATGTACCCATGAGTCAATTTGACTCAAAGAAGCTTCAACAGGGTATAAAAGTAAAGACCGTATGAGGGTTAAAAAGAGTAAGGAGAAAGAAGAAGAAGAATATGCATGAGAGTATCAAAAACAAAATTAAAAAAAATAGTGATAATATATAATACTTAAAACATGTTTTTGCATCAGTGCCTTAATTTGATATTTGGTATTAAAAAATCTTTCCTAATGGTTGAATCTAATGACTCTCAAACTATGCTCCTCTCCTCTTGAAGCTTACACATTTCAAAAGAGATAATTTCCTTTCGTATTATTCAATGTATACTCAACAAATGGAAAATTGACGTGCATCAAAAAATTGTATGACTTTTGGTACAAAAGCTTTTATTTACATAAGAAAAACGTTTACCATGTTTAGTTTGTAAATCTCAATTATGTATGAGTTATGTACACTTCAGCCTAAATTTCTATACCTTTTCGAGTTTAATATGGTAATTGGCAAGTTCAATATGGGATAATCGTAAAGTTTATGTTGAGAGTTTACTTTCCTATCAGTCTCAAAATTTACAAATCTTGTTTATGAACGTGACACACTTTAATCTCCATAGTTCAGGATCAATGGATTGTTCATCACGTGGAAGCAGATGTTCTTCATTTGCAGCGGTCTTTAGAGGGACCAATATTTATTTTATTGGATGTATTGGTCAAGCCTTGGGGCTTGTTCATCGTGAGGTCAAACGAGGAAGTTTATAAAAGGAACCAGCAATGGAGTGGGTGCGTGAATGCATAAGAAAAGCAAAGTATGTATATGGAGGGCCAGTAGTACTTGGTATTGATAATGCTCCGCCCCACTTCAGGATTGAATAGATTTTGAATGAAGAAGAGTTTTCAATACACAAAATTTTAAGACTTGGGCCTTACAGTCCCTTGCTCAATACATTTTTTTTTATTTTCATTAATTATAAAGTTCATTATTATGTTAAATTTTCTGAATATATTTTTTTATTATTTATTCCCAAATTGAACTTAAAAAGTATAGTTGTCTAAATGATCTTTTTTTTTCGACCTTTCATTGTAGTTTCTCTAAATTACTTAGTCTACCATTAAGTATAAATACATTTGATCCATTTTTCTAATATACTGTCCCAACACAGTTGAATGTTGAAGATTCCATAATTAAATTAGTCTCATTTTTTTGCCTTTATCTGTCTCTCTATCTCTCTAAAAAGTTTAACTTTTGAGCGTTATCAAACATATGCGTCCACACTGTACTAAAACAACAACAACATACAAATACATTTTGACAAAAGAAAAAATAAAGATGTTTTTATATTTAATGCATGAGATAAAGATTTTGAACAAGGTATTTGTGTACATATATATATATATGTCCTTATACGTATATACACAAATGCAACGGTCAAAACTAATGTAAAAACAACAAAATAGGATAACATCATAAAATTACTATAATATGTACATTTTAATTATAAATGAGATAGAGACAAATGAACTAAATATATTCAAATACATAGAAACAAAGATGGCCTCAATCAATCCATGAACACTCAGCAAACAATATCTCACAATAATGACATCCATACTTCCAAATAGTGAATCAACAAAATGAATATAGATTAGAAGGGTAGATTGGCTTTTCATTAGAGACTGATTTTTGAAAAAAAGACCATTTGGTTCCCATGAAAGATATATTTATACGAATTGTATTCCTATAAACATCAAGATTTCATAATTATGTACTTTGTTTGTCAGCTATTGATATCCATACTCTTACACCGATTTAGCAAAAGTGGTGAGAGAAACTCCAGTCATGTAACTCAAGACCAAGTAGAGGTTTGGTAAAGAGTCTCAAGTCTTTGTTCACAAGTCCAAGTTCTTAAATTGTACTTTTATTGTAGTCAATTTGAGTGCTCATATTTCGTTCAAGCTCACTTCAATTCTATTATTTGATTTAAATAAATGAAATACTCACTTTTTCATTTTCAAAACTAACCCTGACGTAAATAAGGAATCCTTACGTGTGTATAAGCTACTTTGTTACAAAAAAAAGGTGTGGAAAAGATTGAGATCTCTATGAAACACGTGTTACTTATTATATGCCATAAGAATTATGATCAAGTAAAAAGAATTGGACATCAATTGTGTTTTTTCCTTATAAAAGGTACTTTGAGAAGTACTTTACTATTTATCTCTAATTATTTTTTTTTAAGTTGGTATATGAAAGGCTTATGGATTATTCTCGAATTTATCAATTTTCGTCGATGGAGGTCATCTGATTGCCATTAAATCTCTATTTAAAAAATTATTTTCTCAAAAGTAGCATCCTTGCGGAGCAAGAAGTATTATTGCCCTTCCTGCAGTCTTGAAAAAATTACGGGTCACTTTTGAGACAGTAAAAATGTTGAAATTATTCTTATAGAAATTCTGTTACATATGGTCTCAAGTCAAGTCTTTAAATTTAGCTTCCCAGGTCAAATCAAGTCTAGAGTCTTTGGTCAAGCCAATTTTAAGGTCAAGCCAAGTCTCAAGTCTTTAAAATACGAACTTTACTCGAAGAGTCTTACCTCTGCTAATTAGTGCTCTGAACGTTGATTGCCTACACAAAAATTAGTTGTTGTTATGGTGTGAGTATTTTCTATATATATTAAATGATGATAAGTTCTACTCTTGTGAAAAATTTGCTTAACTCTGAGCCTTTTTATCTTCTCTATTTAAAGGAAAGTTTAAGAGATTCTATGGGACCTGATATATGATCCCTTAAAACCTCAATAAGGCTTACCTAATGTCTCAACTATTAAATAACGAATTCTAGTCTAAATGATGGATAGAATGACGTTATTGGCGAACTAATATATGATTTCAATTCTTTTTTTTTTCTTTCTCTCTTATAACAGAAAAGGTTTAGAAGTGCAATTAATATTGAAAAGTGGAATGTTGGCTAGGATTATAACAAATACCAATTATTTTAGCTTGGGATTATAAAATATCTTTGGTTTTGTAAGATTTTGAAAAAATTCCCTGCACCTAAGAGAACTTATTATTTCATATTGCATTTGAAGCACTAATAATTAATTAATATATGCCTTTTATATATACAATACACCTAATTCATACATGAAAATGATTTAATATAACATTTGTAGCGTTTTTAACGGAGCACCAGATCTGTATATATTAGTAATCATAAATTTGATGTTAAGATATTTGCCAGTTTTGTAGGTAAAACGAAACTAACTATTCCATCAAATTTACAGATCTCTCAGATCTATATTGGAATGAGATATTTTAAGCACGAACTGTTTCTTCTTCGAGTGAGTAGAGAAGCATTTCACAGTTTTGGGGCCTTTAAGTTAGTTACGATATTGATGTCAATAGGTCTTCATAAACTATCCCTGAATTGTATTGGGTCGAAAGCCAGACATGCAATCATTTAGTAACTATGAAATCCCATCTTACCTGAAAAACTGTTACTGTAAAATATAATATGAGTAAATATTCCTTCTGAGTCCCACCTGAGACTTTGAAGTGACGGCTCAGCTTTTTTATATGATGTGAGGCATTCTTTTTCTTCTTTTTTTTGTAAAATTTATGTGCATGCTTCACAAAGTTTAATAAGAAATTTAAAATGTTTTCTCTTACCTAGATTATTATAATGTGATATATCGTCTGTGCCACTGAATAAATTTTGTAAACTGTCATATCTTTGAAAAATATGGTTAATTAATTTGTAATTAATGTTGTTTTAATTGTTGTCAAGTAAGTTTAAGCGAATAAGCGAGTAATTATTAAATAAACATATACTAAAAAGAAACATAAAAATGATCCCTTGTGTTTTAAATCTTCAAATCCCTCCTCAATTTATGAATTAAAGTTTTTACATAACACAAAATATCCCAATTATTTTATGGTTGGATGACGACCATTTGTTGTGTTTAAATGAAATGTCCCTTAGGTAACCTTTTTTCCATATTTTAAAACTAGTCCAAGTAATTGCGTTTTTAAAAAAAAAGAAGGAAAATAATATCCTTCTATTTATTTAATGTTTACTAATAAACCTTCTTCTTTTTTTTTTGTTAGTCATTTCAAGAAGCAATGTCATGCAATTTTTTTTTTCTTAGCCATGTAGCAAGGAAAATATTTTTTAAAATAAGAAAAATGTTTTTATTTAAATTAATATTGAAGGATTCATACGTAGAGTCATGTTTCTTTGTTATTGACCACCAATATATTTTCGAACCTTCTAAGTAATTTATTCAATATCCATATTGACAATTACATTGAAAGTCAGTCTCTTCTACAATCATATTTCAATCATAATTCTATAGTGAAATGTAATTTTAATATTGAAAGCCTCCTAAAAAAATACCTTAAGGTGAATTATCAGATAATCAAAATCTAGGGGCGTAGCATTGAACCAAATTGTTAGACTTTTTTATGTAGTTATTCTATTATCAAAAAGTAACAAAAGTTTTGCTGCCCTTCAGGCTTTTCCTTATGGTGAACAAATGCACCGTAGTCTACATATGTAGGTTCAATTGGAAAAATAACAGCCTTAACAAATTGGCTCTTTTTTATATTGATATAATGTTCAAAAATTGGTACAAATTAATTTTGGTTGGTGTTTGAATTATGAACAATGTAGATTAGAGTGTTTCATCTTGGAGGTTAAGTTTTTTTTTCTATTGCACTGGAGTTTCTTCTCTTCTTCTTTTTTTTTTAAGGGTATGAAGAAAAAATTATTTTCAAAATTTCTCTCATAATTTGTAATTCTGACAATGGCCAATTTTAAACCAAAAATATTACTTCATTTATATTGAATGTGCTAATATCAAGTCCAAAACGACATAAGGGACCTGAAATAATGTTGTAGATAGCAATAGCATCTAGTAGAAGAGATCATATACATTTTGTTATATCAAATTTGATGAAAATCGTCATTGCAATTACAAGGGGGTAGTCTGGAGAGGGGGAATTGAGTCTCAACATAGCTGTAGAAACCACGGGCGATCTCCAATTTTATTTTATTTTAAACTAACAATATACAGGCGATTTCTCTTACTAATTTAGTGCATTCTAATGATACTTTCCATTTGTAAAAAGTTCCATGGGAGTTGAATGACTGTTATTTATATAGTTTGGCTTACTGAGAGAATGTGCTGAAGAGCCAGGCTTGCTGAGTAACGAGGAAATGCTTTTACAAAGAACAAAAATCTTCCTAGTACAACATGTTTCAGTGTATTTTTATCTACGAGGGAGAGAGAAAAATAAGAAACTCAAATAATAATTAAAATTAAGATCATAATGACAATTTACTCAAAATGTTTATTCCATTTTTTGATTCCACAAGATATTTTTTTTTCTTTTCTTTTTTTGAAAATGGATTCGTAGTACTCAACACACTTTTTGCCAAAATACTAATGTGAATTCTTACAAAAAACGTTTCTAACTTAGTAGGGATGCAATACTCTTCCTATAAATAAGTTATACATGGCTTCAGTGCCTCCAACTAAAAATAGCTGGATACTCTACTGTACAATGATTTCCTCAATAAACAATTTCCATTTTATATTCTTTTTGTCTTCCTCTCCTCAAGTTTTGACCTTTAATCATGTGGAATTATATTTGTACTAAAGGTTTAGTATACCTACTATGACATAAAAAATTGTAAAATGATGATTTAGCATGATTTTTTTTACTCATTCAAAAGTAACTTGAAAAAATGCATGTACCACATGATTCACCTACGAATAAATGAAAACAGATCTATTCTTAAGCGAAGCTTTCCTTGACTTTGCAGGTAATTTGATATTTAGATCGAAACAGATCCTATATAGTTGATTGATTTTTTGCACTACATACAAACTATAAACTTTATCTTCAAACTACTTGGTGAAAATATATGCATAATTATTATTCATTATTTATTAATATTCATTAATATAAGATGTAATTATAAAGCTAGAAAGCATTTCTGTGGTTCATAAAATCATCCTTGATTTTAATTGGAAATTTTTTGAAGCACAACGTATCTTCTTGGTCTAAGTATCCAGACCAAGATGAAAGCAATTAAATCAACAAGCTTTTTATTAAAAAAAATTGTTTTTCTGTTCGTATTGTCTTGGTCTACTAGAAATGCATATAGATTTATGATGTTTTTTTCCTGCCCTAGAGTGTGCTCACATGCCTGTGGCACGATGCTCTGTAATTGAAATCACTGGGCTATCCATCTCTGTGATTTCCAAGTACATTATGTTTACGCAATATTATATAATTATGTACCATTCAGACCAGATCTTATACGGGTCAGAGCTGGTAGTATCAAATCGTGACCTGTCATATCGTATTTGTATTGTATTGTGAAAATTTGATATTGAAACACCACCATTAAAAATTAAATTAAAAATATATTAAATGTTATGGACTTACGATTTCCCCTGAGTAAGGGTCATTTATTGTCCTTGGGTAAGAAACCAATGAGGAATGTCCTAAATTTTTGACTGCTGATCCTATTATTCAAAGTAAAAATCTTAGAAATTTTGATTTATGTTAATGTTCCACAATTACATGCATGCTATTGATTGATTCATGTCTCAGATATAATTACACAAGGTGTCTATCTACAATTGACCAATGAAACAACACATAATATATAAATATTGGCTCTTTACTATTGGCAAAATGAAATAATTCATTGAAACAAAAATGAATTGTTATTTTTAGGGCAACTATGGACCAAACCATGTTCTCTGTCTTTTTTTTCTTTTTCTTTTTTTGCAGCATTGGCAGCCCCATCAAATATTCACTTCATAGGGAGCACTTGCATAAATATGACTAGTTGACGAATAGGAAATGAATATATGTATATGTTACACACATACAAAGGTAAATGATTCATTTTAATTGTTTTCTACTGCCGTATCCGTTCCAATGATTTCCTCTTTTCGGGTTGTACAACTTCCATTCTTTTTTTCTTTTTGAGTATATTCTATTTTGTAGGCTGTCACCATTCCCTCGTCAGGGATCTTCAGCAGAAAGAATATGTAGACTCATATTGGTAGATAATATTTCTCAGAGGTTGTTTCGGGTTCCATACCGCTGCCACCAATGTTGGATACGACAGTAAATGAGAGGAGTGTTGGTTTACATCTGACTTTATTATTGTCCCTTTTGGACTTTATATAGTTACAATATCTAAGGAGTACATGGTTATAAATGGTTACGCGTACGTGTACTTGAGCGTGTCCTTGAATACAGTCGTTTGTCAATGCCACATTGTGGGGATCTTTAGATGGGGAGATAGGTAGGTAGAATGTGTAGCCAACAATAATTAAATTGTAGATTGTTTTGTACCCACCACGTGATGGATCATAGTAGTATATGTGCATATCCTGTGATCACAAACTAAATCAAATTTTGATGATGAGGCATTCTTCTATGTATATGGTAGGGAAGATAAAAGAAATCTGAATAAATTCTCTGGAAATGAAGAGAAAGAGAGTTAATAAATGTAATAATAATAATAATAAGTATGATCATAATAATAATCTAAGTATAATGAAGTAAGAATATAATAAAAATGATAAAATATCCTTTATTAAAAGGAATAGATGAAAGTAGGCAGTTTGTAATATTTCACCCAGGGATGTAGATTTGTACATATGTGTATTTTTTTATATGAAAAGAATGAAAAAGGAGT